>PYFS01004882.1:0-149941 GCA_003671545.1 Ophiognomonia clavigignenti-juglandacearum | reverse complement strand
CTTGTTGTGGGGGGGTTTCGCGGGTTTTTTTTTTTTTTGGGGGGGGGGGCGAAAGGAGCCCTTTTTTGAGTGGGGAAAAAAAAAAAAAAAAAAAAAAAAAAAAAAAAAAGCGTCCACGAGTGTTACTACTGCTGTACTTTCTGACTTGGAGGGGGGAGGTAAGTGTGAGTGAGTGGATGGTCAATTTGTGGGCGGGTGGGGGGCCACTTCCCGAAATTCTGATAATCGCTTGTGAAGGACCCGAGTCCGACTTCACGACACATGAGAAAAGAAGAAATATCTGGCAAACGCACCAAAATGCGAACTGGCCTTGAAGACAAGCTCAAACGTCGGACAGCTTCATCCGCGATCATCAACAAACCTCTCGCTTCTACTGCCAGACTCCATATTGCTATGGTGGCACAGCACAACCACCGCCATCAAGCCTGCATCTGTTTTTCCCACCTGAGACCACGGGTTCTTCCGCAAGCCTCTGCGGGGCCCCATCTTTTGGCAGGAGACAGATCCTAAAATACATCATCATCATCGGCATCATCATCTGCACTGCAACGGTCCTATTCTACAAGTACGTAGGGAAAATGAAGTGAATAGCAAACTAGCCGGGTACGGGGGCTATTTACGTTTCATACTTTCATATCCGCAGGGAGAATGAAGTGGGTAATGTATTTTGATATATGGATCTCGATATCGCGGAAGGGATAATTACATACTCATACGATGCTCAAGTGATGACAGGTCGTTTAGGATTCGGCCCCAAGAACAGCGCGGGAGTGGAGCCAAGAAAATAGCCGCCTATGGCCCCCAGCTCCCCTCTGTCTGGGGCCTTGGCCGATCACGTCCGCAACTTTGTTCCTCCTTCCAACGCCAGTGCCGGCTTCTGGTCCTTGCTCAAGTCAGAACTTTCTTCGTTTCTGCCATCGTCGTCGCCGTTGTCGTCTTTGCTGAGGGGGCCGATCAAGATGCGGCCCCTTCATCTGCAAGAATTGCCTCATCCTGCGCTTTCTAGCTTCATATGCCAGACGAAGCGACCCCAAGTTCAACGCGTCAAGCTGTTGTCTCCAATGCAAGTAGGCAAGAAACCGTCGAATAAGGAAGCTCGAATCACTGCTTACATGCATGATGTCGCTATCATGTGATAATCGAGAGATCTATTCCGGGCCCCGGAAGGATTTTCCTAGCGCACCACGCAAAAATATTCACGGTCACCGCGAAGCGGAGTCGACATAATCCATATGGAGGCCGCATAGCGGAACTGCGCAGACCAACGGGCATCTGTCTCCCTCTTCCATGGTCGACATACTTGGATCGAGACTAGCGAGAGTTACACCAACGCCATGTGGCCATCACCGAACTTGAACCGCACGCAGTCACGGGACGAAGCGCATGACTGCTCAGCGCACACAAGACCTTTGTCGTTTTTTTCTCTTCATTTTTTTTCGACCTTACAGCAACATCATGTATGGAAAACAAAAGCGAGGGGTTGGGGCTGAACGAGCTGCTCCATGCTGTGCTCGTGGCTGTCCTGTCACTCCTGCAATAAGCCGCTGTCACGGCCCGGACTTGCCATCGGCTTGTTATCACGACGCTGGAAAAAGCCGCAAAAAGAGAGACAGCCGTTCCTTTTTTTTTTTTGTTTCCGGCGCCCGCTCGCGTGGCAGCATCGTGGGCCGGCTGGCGGCGTAACGGTAGCAGTAGGATGGCAGGATGGATGGATGGCTGCTGGCGGCACGGCAGACCGTTGAAGCACAGCAGACCGTTGAAGCGTGTGACAGACCTCGTATGTATCAAAGCGCGTGTGTGCCATGTGTATGTGTTTTTGTGCGTTGTGTTCGGTGTTGCTCTCATGCACACAACCTTGTGTGCTGTTGCCACGGCGTTCAATGTCGGCTGGGTGCGTGTGTCAAATGAGACATGTCATGGACTCATGGCCAATTTTTTTTGTTTTTCCTCTTTTCCCCATCGCGCACGAACCCATTTTTTTCCACACTCAACTCACGGAGACCACGGCGGCAGCACTTCCGCACGAGACGAATCGGGACGAGTAGGAGAGGACGCTCGGTGTGCTCAGCGCTCCGACCGTGCTGAGAGCCTGCTGTTGTTGTCGTTTTCCAAGGATATCAGTGTTCAATGTTGGATCAAGCCTCATCAGCTCGATGGAGTCGTCCCTTTTTTTCTCAGCACCCGGACAGACCGTTGGCTGCGGCACAGCGGACAGGGAATATTGTTCGAAAGAAGTTCCAGTAGATTACCATTGTTGGTCGTCGACCGGGGTCGGCTGGTCGTTGAGCAGGGGCCACGCTGACAGGTTTTGTTCCAAGAGCTTCTTTCACGCAAGCAAATTTCCGACATCAGGATCTGGGGGGAGGGCAGCAACTGGACGCCTAAGAGTAACGATCGCACAACGGGCCACAGCTACCGTACTGCGCTCATTACAGACGGGCCAGGTATCACGACAGGGCTCGAGCCGCACAGCAATTTGGACCGAGATTGGACAAGAGACGCTCGGATCGTCGCGGAAGCACGACCACTATCATTGCCGTTGTCCGCTTCTCGCGACGCCGGCGCTCGGTCGGGAAAAAACAAGAACATCCTCTCTTCTTTGTAAGTTCTTATTCACAATCCTTGCCTTGTGCCAATCAGTCAATCAATCAATCAATCAATCAATCAGGGGGTGGAGGGGAATGACATGTGGGCTCTCGCGCACAGCGACATCCGTCAATATGCTCGCACCCGCGCTCTCCCATTCCGCGTCTAGCGCACCATTGACCATTGACCAACGGCAGCCAATTCCACTAAGACGTGCCTTCACGAACCATTTCGGTTTTTCGTCCGCGTTGGAGCCCATCGCCCCTGAATCTCTGTGACGAGCAGCTATATCCACCTTCCTAGTCGAGCCGGGGAGGAGACCTTATTCACACTAGGGCACACAAACCGGTGTAAGCTGAGAAGGCGCCAGGGTGGGGTGTTCTCGAAGGTGATGCTCGTCAGGGTAGAGAGGATCCGCATCGGACGCCATACTTACGGGCGGAGATATTGAGAGTTGCCGACCCAACGCGCACCAGGAGCCGGAAGGAGGCGCAACATACTGTAGTCCGCACCCCACCCACAGCGCACTGTGTGCGTTTGTTGTTAGCCGCGACTTTCTACTTCCTTTCGCGTGGTTTTCTATTCTTGCTTTTTGGTGATGCATTGTCCGTCTTTCATCGCCCCCATCCAGCCAGCCACCTTCCCCACAGGATTACTCTGTACATATACTGCGTACACACACACACACACACACACACACACAAACACAAATGTACGTTGGACTGAATGTGCAGCGCGCAAGTGCGCGCAGAAAGCATGTGCATGTACTGAGGTACAGTAACAGTAAAGCTTTTCTTGGTCGGCCCCCAAGCCCAGCAGCCATGTGGCGCAGCCCTACAAGAGGAGCCCTGGAGCCCCAACATGTGGCATGCGCACATTTTTCCCTTCTAGGCCCCCCCTGGTCGTCGTTACAACGTGCCTAGTAGGTAGTTGCAGGACAGAGCGCAGGGGTGCTAGAGAAGAGCTTCTTCAGTTCTTCAGCATTGCTACTGGCTGCCCTACGGGGACTCCTCCCAACGGCCGACCCAACATGTCTCACCTCGCACCGGCGCAAAGTGACAAGTGAGCGAACGAGCGAGCGAGCACCTGCGTGGGTATCGCGTCTTTACCACAGCACTGAGGCCAAATAGCACCACCACCGCCGCCGTCACAGTTCACTGCCACCAACTCCAGGCTCTGCCACCTCAATGCCCACATTCGGCCTGCAACAAAGTGTAGTTAGCTGCACGGATTGACCACGGGCGGCTAAAGACAGCCTCGATGGCCTACCGATTGGGTCTCTCTCTCCTGAGCCCCTGCAAGGGGCCCGATCTAAGGCCACCATCGCGCCTATTAGCGATGTCACCGTGAGGGCCCGCTATCACCAACGGCATCATCCATCATAATCAAGGGGCCTTTTACTACTTAGTATGTAGAAGCTGTTTCTTGCTCATGGTTCTTTTGAGGCTGTCTTGGCTTGGCTTGCAACTCCACATCATCATCATGCCCAGAATCCTCTCCCGGCTCCGTCAGCACTGTAACCTCAAGAGCCTGGTCCTCGCTAGGTCAGGTACTTGGGTACAGACGTCGTGATCGAATCCTTCTCTCTTCTCCCGCGCTGCCTCCCTCGGTCTTTCCTCCCCAAGACTTCTTTTCCCCAGACCGAATCATGCACGACGTGGGGGAATGTGATTCACCAGAAGCGGTCGTTCAGCGTTGTTTTCCGCGCGACTGTTTCGAGGAGGGGGGAAAGAAGCGCCGTGCATTGCAGCATAGCATTGGATGCATGTCTACTGCGCAGATTGCATCGTCTGGAACCGAGTGACGTCTCGAGGCGACCCCTACCTCTACTACCTGGTCACTGCGCCGGTAGAGGCAAGAGACGAGAAGGCTGTCATCTCGTCTCATTGCAGGTGGACTCCACCTTCGTCTCCAAAACATCGGATGAGGTTGACTTACATATGCTGTATGTATGGGCCTGGCTACTGTTGGCCATGGGGGGCAGCCAAGACGGAGCGCCGTCGATTGGACGGTACAAAGCCTCGACATGCGCGGTACCTACTGGGGTGGCGTTACATTCGCGAGTACCTTCGTCAATGAGGGCCTGCCTTTCCGCACTGCGGTGACATTATCAGCCCTGGGTGTGGATACCAGTCTATCTGTCCCCACGCCGGTCGTCACTCCGATACTCTCTCCGGTGGAACATTCGAGGACCTCGGAGAAGAGAAGTCATTGGCGTCAGATACGGCGTCAGTAATCGCCTCTGCGCACTCAAAAGACAACCACAGGAAACACAGAGAGGATGATCACAAGACGCTTTCTTCCAGCCACTTCCGCGAGTCATCATCTCATATCTCGTCCACTGGACAAGCAAACGACTATCTATCCAAAGACAAGCTACGAGCCGTTAAATCCCGATACATTCTCACCCACACCCGTGCAAAGGTGACCGACCAACCAACTACAGTACATCCATCCACTTCGCTACCTGCAGCAACGTCCCTGCAGTCATCCTGCTCTCTCAAAGCTCTCTCGCACTCTGCCCAAACTCAGCCAGTGCGTGTGGCGTGCGCTGCCAACCGCAGCCAACACATCCCATCCCATCCTTCCCGAGAAAGGGCTGCAGCCGTGGCCGCTGACCCGGCACCGCAAAGGCCCCATCTGCGGCCGCCCTCCCCCATCCATCCAGCTCACAAACCAGCTACTCACCCCGCCCCCTTCGCCTCACGGACCGCGGCAGGATCGTGGCCCCCCTTCCCAAAAAGGGACGAAGCGAAGAAGAGGAGGGCGGAAACGCGAGCGTATCTTGGCCCCCGAAACCCGATGGCATGAAGTGTGCTCTCGGCCCGCAGTCGAGGCCCCCGGCCTTCGGCAATTGTTTTGTTTAGGGGGGTGGTGGATGGGTTTCAGGCCCTGCGTCGTTCCCGCTGCGTATGCATGGGGCGAAGATTTTGTGCTGCCCTCCTTTCCCTCCCGATTCGCATCGGCAGGATTTCTGATCTAACTACTGTACTGGTTTGAGGAAAGTCAGTCCCGTCAGCATACGCAAAGGGGGCGGCCGAAGGATCGAAGGGCGGGGAACGATCGAACCCCATGATGCCCTCGTTTACGCTGGCTGGCCAGATTGGGGGCGGATGAGGCTGTGGCTACGCGCAGCACTGGCTGCCTGTGAATCGGCGATGGCGAGCTGCGCGTGGTGATGAGCACAGGCATGCGAGGCTACGCATGCACGGAAACGACGGAGGAGGCTCGGGACGCAGCTGGCCATGTTGGCGGATTTGTGTAGAGTATGATGCCTATCACGACGGGACACCAAGTAATTTTCCCAGTGGTAGGTAGCTAGGAGTTATCGCCTATGGGATGTCGTCTGAGGGATGTAACCTGTAGTATATCGCCCGTTGCCCTCTCGTGAATTGACGGGCAATTTAGAGTGAAGCAATAGACGATGATACCGGAGCTCAGGACGCATCGTTGAGGGCATACGTAGAGCGTGCAGCTGGAGCAAGGGCGCGCACGCTCAGATAGGCACAAACTCCTATACGCAGATCATCTTTCGACCCATACCACCCGCGCAGACATCAGATCTCAAGGAAATACACATCACGCATCCAATCGTACATCTTACAACATCCCATTGATAGCTACGCAATCTCTATTTTCTCTCTAGGCCTGTGTATAGCCAGCCCAGGCTTCTTCAAACCCTGTCCGGTTACCTCCGGAATCTTCGGGTTTAGTGTTGATCGCCACCTACTTTTTGTCGCGCGCACGCGTCGCGGAGGGGAATGAGGAAACGAAATATGAGACTAAAACGCCTTTGTGCGTCCCGCCAATGCTCATGAAAGAAAAGGTAGAAAAGAGAACGCCCCCCCGCCCTCGTGATGTACATTATTCAATCCGCGGCCAGACTTTCGCTCAGTTCTGGGGAGAAGTAGGCGAGCTAGCGACGAAATATCAGTATCGCGTGTTCATGAACGCAGTGCGTCGACTTCAACTTACTACTGGTCCTGACTACCAACATTGCGGCCCGGCGTCTGCGGCGAATACTGCGGAGACGTGGGCGAGTAGCTGGGGCTGGTAGGCGACTGGTTGTTAGCAGGCGACCGCTGATAACTCGGGCTGGTTGGCGAGTACGCGTCCGGAGACGTGGGCGACCAGGTAGGCGACGCAGGCGAATACTGCGGCGACGTCGTGTGCAGGTTTGGCGACGTGGGGCTGTAGTTGGGACTAGCCGGTGAGTACGAGGGCGATGTCGGAGACGCGCCGAACTGGCCAGCCGGAGAGGTTGGCGAGTACTTGGCAGCCGAAGGAGACGTCGGTGAGTAGCTTGGCGACGTCGGGCTGTAGTTGGGGCTGGCGGGGCTGGTAGGGCCGTGCAGCATGGGTGAGGTCGGCGAGAACGTAGGCGACGCCGGACTGAACGAGGGAGACGACGGCCCATAACGGCTGCCGCCTGCATCGATCATGGGCGAAGTTGGAGAGTATGCACCCATAGGCGACGTAGGAGAATAGCCACCATTGTAGCTGCTGAACGGCGAAGAGGGCGATGCGCCGCCGTGACTGAATGGAGACGTAGCCCTCGGGCTTGTAGCGTAGCTGTCTCCTCCGAAGCCGAAGGGTGTGAACGCCCCGCTCGATGGACTCTCGTTGCCTGCGCCAACAATAGGCGAGAAGTTTCCGAGAGCCGGAGACTGCAGACCCAAGAACCCACCGGACTCGGCCATAGGAGAACCGGTGTCGTAAGGAGTCGCAGCGCCGTCCATAGGGCCGTCTTTCACAGTCATACCGGGCATAAGTCCCATACGCGAATTGTCGGAAATGACCGTCTCAAGCATCTTTGGATCGAGCTGAACCTCGAAGTGACCAGTTCCCATAGGAGCCAGCTGACCAAGCATAACGTTCTCAGAGACACCGCGACAGTCGTCCAGCTCGCCAGTAGCGGCCGCTTCGAGTAGAATCTCAACTGTCTCCTCGAACGAACAACGCATGAGTGCACCGGTGTCAGCGCGGTTGATGCCGTGACGGGTGACGGCAGCGATACTGCCACGGTATGTCATAACGTCAACCAGGAGCGCAAGATGACGGTGATTGACGTAGGAACCGTCAAAAGCCAGCACGGCCGTCAACTCTGAGAGCAGAGCAGTACGAGCAGCCTCGATGCCAAACACGTCAATAATCTGGTGCAGCTGGTTGGTGGTGGTCCGCTTAGTGTCGACACCCGTGACAGCAAGGACCTGTCGGAGAGCAGTACCCTGGGTGTCCAGAAAGCTCTCGTCACAGTCCTTGTCCTTGGCAACGGCCTTGAGGGCGCCGTCGTCCGCCTCGACGAGTCGGACATTGGTGTTGATGAAGGCTCGCTCAATGCCAGGAACACCGCGCAGGGTGAGCTTGTCCAGAAGATGAGCCTCAAGGCGTCGCAGCATGACATCCTCTTCCAAATCGTCCTCATAGTCCTCATTGTCCATTTTCTCCTTGATGGATCGAATGCGGATGACTTGCTGCTCTGCGTTGTTGTCAGAGAAAACGATCGCCAGGTCGCCCTTGTACTCCTCCTTCAAGCGCGCGGCAACGTCTTCAACCCTCAGTTCCTTGTCAAGCATCTTCTGTCGGTCCAAAATGATACGTAACATCCACTTCGTCTGCATGTCAGGGTCTTCCTGCTCGTCGGGAATGAGAAAGTATGATTCTATCATATCAACATCAGCCTCGACGACGGTCTCTGTCACGACGGGATCATAGTAAATCTCCGACTCTGCGGTGACTGCGCGCAGGTTCGTGTGCTCGACCTGAGATCGGAGCAGCTTGGCAGCTGTTTGTCCGAACTCGAGCTCACCCGGTGCAATCGGGAAGTGACCTTTCTCCATGAAGACTTGCATACTAGGCGTCTTGATGTCGCTGGCGACATTGAGAATCTCCTTGAGACGAGGCACACCAAGGGTGACGTTCTTAGACGCAACACCAGTGAAGTGGAAGGTGTTGAGCGTCATCTGTGTGGCGGGCTCTCCGATGGACTGTGCGGCAAGCACACCGACCATCTCGCCTGGACTGACCATGGCGCGCGACCACCGGTTCTCCAGTTCACCAAGAATGTGCAAGTAGGCCGTCTTGGTCAGACGGCGCTCAATAGCCATGCGCTTGAAGGCCAGCTGCGACCGGAGCTGGGCCTTGATGAGAATGGTCGAGCTCTCGTCGGCCTCCTTGGAGATTGGATCCTCGCCGCGAACAACAATCATACGGCTCAGCAGTGCTTCAAGGGGAGGAATGACATCGGAGGGCTTGAGCTCGCTGCGCTTGGTAGGGTCGATCTTGAATACAGCGACAGCGCTGTTGATCATGCGGATGATGTTGAGCGGCAGCTGCATCTGGTTGTCAAATTTGCCCTTGGACAAGAAATTCTTGCGGAGCTGTTGGCGAGCAGCGAAGAGCGTATCGTACTCGTCATCTAGAAGCTTCTGCTCATCGACATTGCCGTGCAGAGCCTTGCCGTGCTCCAACAGTGACAGCATTTCGCTGTCGTTGATGAGGTCCGTCTTGTAGCGCGATTCAAACTTGTCATGCGCGATCTCGAGGAAATCAACTTTCTGTTTCTCGATGTGCATACCATCAAGTCCATCTTCACCGTAGACAAATTGAATCACGTCATTAAGGGAATTCCGAACGGTTCCGTCGTACTTGGCGGTAACATCCTCGAGCGCCTTGACAAGACGACGTTGGATATAACCAGTCTCAGCAGTCTTGACTGCTGTATCGATCAGACCCTCTCTACCAGCCATGGCGTGGAAGAAGAATTCAGTAGGGGTCAAGCCACGGAGGTACGAGTTCTCCACGAAACCACGGGCCTCGGGCGAGTAGTCGTCCTTGGTGAAATGAGGGAGAGTACGGTAGCCAAAGCCGAAGGGAATACGCTTGCCCTCCACGACCTGCTGACCAACCAGAGCAGTCATCTGGGAAATGTTGATGGACGAACCCTTGGACCCAGACCGGGACATGGTGACAGCGTTGTTGAGATCCTTCAGAGAGCTCTCAGTGGTGGTACCAGCCTTGTCACGAGCCTTGTTGAGCTCGGCACTAACTTTGCTCTCAAAAGTTTCTCGAATGCTCATACCAGGAAGCGACTCCAGGGTGTTCTCGGTGGCTTCGGCCACAATGAGCTTGACGGAATCCTTTTGACCATCAATGTCTGCCTGAATCTTCTTGATAGTCGCCGGGTCAGGAATAGTGTCACCAATACCCATGCTGTGACCAGTATGAAGCAGCCAGTAGTTAACGACTCGTTGACAGGCATTGACAAAGCCCATGGCCGCCGCAGGGCCGAGCTCGTTGTAGGTGATGTGAATAATACCACCGGCAGCCGCACCGACCACCTTCTTCGTAGGCAGACCGTAGAGGAGGTCGCCGTTGAGGATCTTGATACCACCATCATCAAGAGGAAAGTCATTCCCGTTCTGAATGCTCACTTCCTTGGGAATGACCATGCTGACAATCTGCTTACCAGTCCAACGGGGGCTGGGGTGGATGATGGCAGGAATGGGAATAACACCATCCCAATCCTCAACCCAAAGCATGATGTTCATGACTTGCTCCTTCGTGAGGAACACATCACGACGACAGAGTTTGTAGATGCCGGCCAGCGTATCTTGCACAATACCCATGAGAGGAGAATTTCGCTGTGGCGAAACGATGTTGAGAGGCACCAGACAGAGGTTCTGGACTTCAGCGCGAGTTTCCTCCGTTTGTGGAACGTGCAAGTTCATCTCGTCACCATCGAAATCGGCGTTGTAGGGAGATGTGACGGACAAATTCAGGCGGAATGTAGAGTATGGCATGACCTTGACACGGTGACCCATCATGGACTCCTTGTGCAGAGAGGGCTGACGGTTGAAGATGATGTAATCACCGTCAATCAGGTGGCGCTCGACTTTCCAACCGTATTCCAGGTTGATCTGGCTTGCGCGCTTGTGGTGGCGAAGATCGATACGTGTGCCGTCAGTGCGGATGACATACTTCGCACCGGGGTGCTCGTTGGGGCCGTTTTCGACCAGCTTGTGCAGACGGCCGATGTTGTAAGGCGTGACCGTTTCCGGGTAGGTCAGGACCCTGGCAATGCTGCGCGGAACACCGACCTCATCGAGAGAGATGTTGGGGTCACCCGTGATAACGGTACGAGCCGAAAAGTCGACTCGCTTTCCCATCAAGTTTCCACGAAGACGACCCTCCTTACCCTTCAGACGGGCACGGATGGCCTTGACGGGCCGACCGCTCTTCTGCAGGGCACGCGGGGTGCCGGCAATGTCGTTGTCCATATAAGTGGCAACGTGGTATTGCAGCAGCTGCTCGAAGTCGTTGATAATGTGCTGAGGGGAGCCCTCGTTCTTGGCCTGCTTGACGTTGCCGTTGGCACGAATGATGTCACCCAGCTTGTACGTCAAATCGTCCTCGTTCCGAATGCCTTGGCCGGTGCCGTCCATGCTGATAGAAGGACGAACAGGCGGAGGAGGGACCGGAAGAACCGTGACAATCAACCACTCAGGGCGCGCGTAGTCCTTGTTAAGGCCCATATCATCCAGATCGTCGTCGCTAATGCGGCGGAAGATCTCGTGCGCCATCTCGGCAGTGATAACCTTCTCGGTAAAGTCCTTGGACGAGCTACCATCCTCCTTGGTCTGCTGAATCTTCTGGCGAAGCTCGAGAGGAAACTTGCGAATAACAGGTACCTCGTTGCCACACCCGCCGTGATCGTGCTGCGCATCCTTGGGCTTGTTCTCCGGGTCGAACTCGTCCTTGCCTGGCTTGTTGGTGCTGGCATTCTCACATCGCCTCTTCTTCTTGCATGCAGCCCAAACGCGAGCAAAGCGTGTCTTGGGGTCTCGCACCATGACAGCTGCTGCGAATTCTGGGTCCTCCTGAAGTGATTGTCAGCGCAAGGTCAGAGACATCAATGGCACCAGGCAAGACCAACCCTATCGCACAACACCTTGCTACAATGAGGACAAACCATCTCGAGGATTTTCTTTGTCTTGTTCAGGAAGCCGGGGTGGTAGACAGGAGTGGCAAGCTCGATGTGACCGAAGTGACCAGGACACTCAGACATGTTCTCCGTACAGGTCTTGCACTTGAACTGGCGGTCGACGGAACCCAGGCGTGGGTCGTTCAGGCCGTACTCGCGAGGTTGTGTCTTCTCGGCATTCATCGTCTCGGGATACTGGATGTGGGCGACACTCAGGCTCTTGATCTCGTCGGGAGACATGACTCCAAACTGGATCTCCTGGATGGTCTTGATCGGCGCACTCGAGTGCGCGAACGTGAGGTTCGACATCTTGACGGTCGGTTCCGGTCTTTAGGAAATGGGAAGGGGATTCGAGTTCGATTGATTAAAGGTCGATAAGTCGTTGTTGTTGTCGATGTTGACGTAGTCCAATCGAGTCGTAGGTTGAGTCAAGCTCAACTGGGTCGCGTGAATTGACGCGAAAGACAGAAAAGACAATCTAAGCAAACAAACGTGCTCGAATGAATTAGTCTGGCGACAAGACACCTCGTCGCAGCGCGTTCCGTCGATGAAGTGAGAGAAGGGAAGCCCTTCCGCGGTGCAGAGGACGCCGCCCGAAGCCCCGATGCGGCGGGCAGTCCTCGGTCAATCAGCCAGCGTCGCGCGATGTTGTAAATCAGATCAGATCAATCGCCTCAGTCGTATTAATTGAGTACGGTGTCGGTCGGGTGTGCAGACGGTGATGCGCGGGGCCGACACGTCCGGTGTTTGGGGGTGGTCGAGGTTGAGAGTCGGTAGGTTGACGAGGTGGTTGAGAAATCGAGAGGCGACGCTTTGACTACTGGTTCAGCCGCCTCCAAGATGCTGGCGAATCAGAGTGGGTCCTGGGATGAGATGACAGGGGGGGCCCTGGTGCATCCGCGACTGCCAGATTTGCTGCAAGTGGAAGTACCTACTTGTTGTCTCTTCCTGCACTTGGAATTGCCCACTATTTGCTTTACACATAATCTTGAAGACGTTTGAATCTGCTGCCCCAAATTCCCAAACAGTCATAAGAAGTGTTAGCTGGTAGTCAAAGTGCTGCTGGTTATGCCCTGTCTCTGTCGAAGTATGTTCTTAATGGACAAACATATTGCTAAACACAGGGATGCGAAGCAGCTTGTAGCATTGCAATTGGGATATCATTGGTATATCATGGCCTCTCCTCAAAGTGGCCTACTTCTTTTTCGCCTTGCTCTTCGTGGTCGTCTTTTTCGCCGTCTTCTCCTCCGCACCCGCAGGCTCTCCATCTCCTGATGCACTGCGCCTTCTCATCGTACCAGTGGAAACCGCCACAAACTCCTCTTCACTGTCTGAGTCTCCCAGGTCAAACAGAATAGGCATCTGAAACCCGCCCGGAAGCTCAACGCCCGCATGTCCCATCGTGACCACATCCACGTCCTCATCCTCTTGGTCCAGCCGACGCTTCTTGATCTCCTCCTGTGGGTGTATATCAAACTCGTCTTCCCGCTCCATGTACTCCACATTCTCCTCGACCTCCACAAAGTCCGGTGCCAGCGCCGACCAGCGCTGCGGACTGGTAACTGACCAAATGTTGATGCGCCCCGTCTCCAGCCCGCACGCAGCCAGTAGGGCCTTGGAGGGGTGCCATTCTATCACACCCTGTTCTTCCTTGGGGCCCTCGAGCATGCGCACGAGACTACCGTGGCCGCGCTCCCAGATGTACAGCTCGTGGTTGTTATACGTCGATGCAACGACGTACTCGCCCGTGCAGCTAAATGTGACGTGGTTCCACGAGCAGCGATTGACCACGTCCTCGAACTTGTGCTCGATGGTGAGCTGGATCGTGTCCGGGTCGAGATCTTCGGCCGAAAGGTCTGGTACGAGGAAGGTCTTGATGATCTTGTCGCCGCCGTTAACGAGGAGCTCGCGCCCAGAACGAGAGAGGCGGAGAGTCGTGACAACGCCGCCGCAGACGCGCGGGTGTGTGTATATTATTTCTTGGGTGGAGGCGTCGATTATGTTTAAATTGCCTTTCGTTGTGCCTGCAAGGATGTGGTCGCCGGTCGATGTGTAGATGGTGGTAGTGGTCTGGTGTTTTGCGTCGTCCTTTTTCAATTTCGCCTTCTTCTCTTCTGTGAAGTCTGTGTCGTCGCGCGTCGGAACCGAGGGTAAGGGATACTTCTTCGCGATTTCTTCGGAGATGTCGACGAGGAGAGGTTGGGCTTCGTACAGGGAGACGACAAATTGTTGGCTACGCGTCATGGTTAGCATTGAGGGCGAGGGAGGGAGTCTACGAGGGACTCACTGGTTCCATGGATGCAGCTCGGCGATATAGACGGGCGCCGTGAAGCGCACTTCGCGAAATCGCTTCCCATCCTTGAGGTCCCACAGCACCGCCTTCCAGCCCGAGCACGCCGATAGTAAATACCGTCCGCAATGTGACCAGCTAAGAGATGTGATGCTCTTTGAATGACCTCGTAGCTTTCGCGCGACCCCCATTGTATCCAGGTCCCAGATCACAATGGTGCCATCCACGCGGCCGGAGGCGAGGAAGTCGCCCTTGCGGTTGAATCGCAAGACCGTCGCATGGCCAGAACGGATCGTGTTGGTAATGTTTTCCGGGTAATCCTGCAGGAGGTAATCATCCGAGAGGAGGAGGTTCATGTTGAGATGCTGTAGCTCCTACATCAGATATTGTAGTAGAGAAAAGGTGGGAGCAAAAGCCCATGGAGGAATGGTTGTACCACAGTAGGCCTTTTCACATGCAAGTCGCAGGTCAATCGACCTGCAGGGCTGAGAGCTCCTCCTTCCAAGAACGAAACTGGGCCCCTGCAAAGTCACGACAGGCATATCCCTGTTAGCGAGCATGCGCTGGGGACTGTGAGTAATACCAGGGTCTCCTCCACATTTTCAGCATCAAACCAAAACAACAGTCTCTACCACCACAAACACGCTTGATATGCTGGCAAGGCATTTATTGAACCCATCACGCAGCTCTTCACTTCTCAGAATCTTTTCTCCATCACAACGACGCAAGTCTTCAACCCCAAGGATGGCAAATTCCAAGTACGCCTCGTCTGATCCCTGCATTAAGGAAACCCTTGAATAACCAGTTTATAGATGGGAATATGTCAAGGAATTCGAGCAACCTGACCAGCTGCTCCGGAACACATGGATTGTGGTTCGGATAGACGGACGTGGCTTTACGAAGTAAGCAAGGCCATGATGCGATTCTCATAAGCATAACGAAGCTAAAGCTAAGAACAATTGTAGGTTCGCCAGCAAATATGCCTTCGAGAAGCCAAACGATAAGAAGGCGTTGGATCTCATGAATGAAGCTGCCAAAACTGTCATGGCAGGGATGCCAGAGCTGGTGATCGCATATGGCGTCAGCGACGAGTACAGCTTCGTGTTCCACAAGACGTGCAAGCTGTTCGAAAGACGGGAGTCGTGAGAATGAATGAACCTTCAGCAGCCTGCGCGGTCCATCTAGCTGACGTACAGCAGCAAACTTGTGACCACCATTGTTTCGACGTTTACCGCTTGCTACAATCAGTTGTGGTCCAAATACTTTCCAGATAAGCCTCTCTCGCCACCTTACCCGACCTTCGACGGCCGTGCCGTGTGTCTCCCAGAGGTTCAAAACTTGCGGGACTACATGAGTTGGAGGCAAGCAGACTGTGAGATGACTTTTATTTATATGCACCAGCGTCTTGGAAGACCGCTAACAATGGCAGGTCACATCAACAATCTTTTCAACACAACGTTCTGGGCTTTGATTCTCCAAGGTGGCAAAGATAACCAGCAGGCTGAGAAGACTCTAGCAGTATGTGATTACTTACTATCACATTTGCTGATGTATACTAACTGAAGATCAGGGTACCTTAGCTGCCGACAAGAATGAAATGCTTTTCAGATTTGGCATCAACTACAATAACGAGCCTGAGATTTTCAAGAAAGGCAGCGTTATTTTCAGAGACGTATGTGATCATACTGCCGCTTGACGGATATCTGGGCCATGGACAGTGCTGACTTGCATCTAGTACGAGTTAGTCGAAGCAGGCTCGAACAGCATAGCGCAGGAGGTGGATAATCTGGGCGAGCCGATCCAGCAGTCCAAGACCCAGGCTGAGAAGGACAAGAAGAAACGGACCAAGGCCAGAGTGGTGATCGAGCATTTGGACATCATCAAAGATGACTTCTGGGACAAGCGACCCTGGATTCTGTCCAATAAGCCTGGTAAGATTCCGAAAGAGGTGTGAGGGCTGCAAGACAGACAGCGTTAGGGGCATGACGGGTCCTGCGTCTATTTCCAGGTTCTAAAGCTGGGTGACATTCCAAGGTGGTATGTTACTGGAATATCAATCGAAGCAGCGACTATTGCAGGACGTTGTGTTTGCGGCGCTAATTAGGTGTATCCTAATTCTTCCCAATGGCAACCACTTTGCGGTTATTCTCATAATCTTGTCCTACGACTTTGTTTGCGATTATGGCCGGGCCTGCAACCGCTCTGAAGGCCTGTATATAAGAGC
Organism: Ophiognomonia clavigignenti-juglandacearum; assembly: GCA_003671545.1. Lineage (NCBI taxonomy): Eukaryota > Fungi > Ascomycota > Sordariomycetes > Diaporthales > Gnomoniaceae > Ophiognomonia > Ophiognomonia clavigignenti-juglandacearum. The sequence goes on along the minus strand of PYFS01004882.1, from coordinate 133,858 downwards.
TGGAAACAAAAAAAAAAGTGAAGAGGACACGCTGCTCATTACGGAGTGATATGCTGTCCAGTTTGATAGACGGGTCAGCCGGAGTACTGGGCCGTCACGGATGGCAACTCAAGCGAAGATGGATGGATGTTGGCGCAGAATGCCATGGATGCCGGTGGAACCACGGGTTACCTAGGTAGATCTGAGTTCAGCAAGGATGCAGTGTCAGAACAAGACATGCTCCGTAGTACTCTGTAGAGAGGCTGCAAATGCAGCGCTATGTTTGTATGTCTGCTATAATACGTGCAAGGTTACTTTGTAAATTCAGGATGGAACTTACAGGAAGCATTCAAGCTTTGATCAATTCGTGGTGACCTCGAGATTCTACGGAGTACCCAGTACTAACCTAATTGCCACAACAGCATTCCAAGGTTGTGCCCGTCTGTGGTGGATCCCTGTCACCATGATTGAAGCGCTAAAGCCCCTGTAGATACGCCGTTGCCGAGGCCGTTCCATTATCAAAACTGACGTCTTTCCCGGGCTCGGTGCGCTCTTTCGCGACACCACGCTCACACTCCCACCAGACCACCTAAACCCAAAGTCCGGACGTTTTCCACACAGATACCCTTGATTTCTCAACCTTCTAATTTTCACCTGGCCAGCATTTTTCTTAGCTTCATCTCCTTTGTTGGAAGTCGCGACGACAAGCTAGGAAGCCGCACCGATAAGCTACCTGTCACTGGTCTCTTCTCCACCAACCGACACCCCACCTGATCCCTCCAATCTACATACATTGCGACTCTAATCACTCTCCTTCAAGCCTCCACAACCACACCTCCTCCCCATCACAGTCATGGCAGACAATGCAGAGGGCAGCACGGCTGAGGCCCAGATCACTTTCAAGGTCAAGGCTTCTGGCGAGAAGAACCACACCATCACCATCAACGAGAGTGCCACTGTCTTGGACCTCAAGACCAAGCTCGCCACCGAGGAGTTCGAGAACATTCCCGTCGAGCGCCAGCGCCTGATCTACTCTGGGCGCGTCATGAAGAATGAGGACACCCTGACCTCCTACAAGATCAAGTCTGGCAACACTATCCACTTGGTGAAGAGCGCTGCCAGCAACCCCACCCCCACCCCCAATGCCGCCTCACAACCCGTCCCGCAGGCCATCCCCGGCAACATGGCTGCTGGCACTCCCTCAAACGACCTCCTCGCTCAGTTTACCGGTATGTCCGATGTCCACTATGCTATGGTCCATGTCGTAGCTGACCATCTGGAACAGGCGCCCGCTATGCCGGTCTGGGCGCGAATCTCCCCAACGCCAACCTCTTCGGTGCTGACGGCGGTGTAAGTGCTTGCGCGCTCCCGTCCCTTCCACGAACTGTCCACCATATGATTTCTGGCCTAGGTTTTGAATACAAGAGAAAATTACTGACTCTGGACTTCCCCACAGATGGGTGCTCCACCAAGCGAGGACCAGATCGCCAGCATGCTCGAAGACCCCGCCATGATCCAGCAGATGCAGCGCACCCTCGAGAACCCCGCCGTGATCGAGCAGATCATGAACATGAACCCCATGTTTCGCGACAACCCCCAGATGCGCGAGATGCTCACCAACCCCGCCCTACGCCAGATGATCACCAACCCCGAGGTGCTACGCGCCTCGGCCGCCATGCGGCGCGCGCAAGCCGGCGCCGCCAACCCCGCCTTTCCTGCTCCCGGCGCGACCGACAACACCCCCGCCGGCGCTCCCGCTACGGGCGGCGCCGCCGCGGGCGCAAACAACAACGGCCAGGCGCCTCCTCTGAACCCCTTCGGCTTCGGTGCCTTGGGCGGTGGCGGCGCTGGCGCTGGCGCGGGCAACCCCTTCGCGGCTCTGCTCAACCCAGCCGCCGGCGCGGGTGCTCCTGGTGCTGCTGGAGGTGCGGGTGCCGCGGCTAACAACCCGTTCGGCTTCACCCCCGAGATGATGCAACAGGCCGAGCAGATGATGAGAAACATGGGCATGGGCGGTGCTGGTGGGTTCGGCGGGTTCCCTGATTTCGGCGGTGTCGCCGCACCTGCTGCGCCTGCAGATACCCGACCTCCCGAGGAGCGCTACGCCGACCAGCTGCAGCAGTTGAACGAGATGGGCTTCTACGACTTTGACCAGAACGTGTCAGCTCTGCGTCGCAGTGGTGGCAACGTGCAGGGCGCTGTCAACTTCCTCTTGGGTGGTTGAATGGTATTCAGTGATGCTTCTAAACATATGCGCTGCGCTTTCTGGATTGAGGCTGTCAGCATTGAATGTGGAGAACTCTTTTGATTCCAAACCCAGAGCAGCAACTCATTCAAAAACGGGCACAATGAAGTGCCTGCAATGAAACCTGAAATGGATCTGGAGCACGGGAACTGGGAAGGCGAGGACTGACTGGAAAGGGATTTCGGTATGGCTCCAAGAGTCTTGTGGGATATCAGCACAATACGTTTGAGGTCACATCGCAGCAAGCATGAGCAGAAACGGCGGTCGACAATAGACAAGGCACCGAAGGACGGCCTTCTTCATAGCACAGGTAGTGTAGTCTTTTTAACGCTCGGCGAGTACTCGATACCAGATTAATTCATCAATGAACAAGCATGTCTCTTGGACATGAACGTGTCTCAGAGACCTTGTAATGACGAACTGTGATAGCATCCTCTCAAAATTCCTGGAACTCAGACATGTAGAAACAAGAGACGATAGGAACTGTGAGATTGGGACCAAGCCAGAATAGCCCGCCAGCCCAAACGCCACATCATGACTTGTATCGATCTTACCGCTTCTATGGCCTATCCTCGTAACCAGAGACAAGGAATCTGCTATAATTCTCCAGTCTTGTATCTACATCGTCGATTTCAGCCAGTGGCTGATGGGAAAGCGCGCTGACTAAGCAGCACATCACCAAAGGCTAAAGACGATTTACGCCAGACGGGAGATACCAAGTCAGCATCAACATCGCTTTATGACCATGAATGTGATATGGAGGGCTTCAACTTGAGAGATATTTCATACGAATCAAGTTGAGAAATGATAAGGAGCCGCGCTATTCCGACACTCGCACATAACCATGCTCCCTCATAATCAAGCTCAAAAAAGACGACAGACAAGATGATTCAAGGCATCTTCTACGCCCGCTTCTTCCCTCAAGAAGGCAAGTCGCACGCGCACATCTCAAACTCTAATTTCTCACACAAACACATACATACAGATCCTCTTCCCACAAAATCTCACTAACCTCACCTCCCAGGCACCAAAATCGTAGCCCAATCCCCTCCAGGCTGCATCGTGCCCGAGTCCCCCACCCAGCGCAAGCCCTGCCTCTTCGACTTCGACGTCCTCCAAGAGTACATCATCCCGCGCAAAGGCTTCTTCAACCGCTACATCGCGGTGAACGCCCCCTCTCCTTCATCCTCTTCCTCAGACAAAAAGTACAGCGTGCTCGGCTTCCCCGTCGCCATCGCCAACCCAAAGTACCAGCGCAACGAGTTCATCTTCAACTTTGGGCTGGTTGTCGAGCGGAGCGACGACCATGGGGCGCTTGGGAGTGACGGGGCCGATGGTGGCGATGATGACCAGATTCCGTACGAGCGCGTGGTGAGGCGGCTGGCGGTCACGTTTGCCGAGATGGAGAAGCAGGATGAGTACTTGAGTCGGGATGGAGCGGAGAGGGAGGCAGGGCGGAGACCGATCGCGAGCTTGTTGGAGATTATTAAGGAGGATTTGAATAACTATGGCGAGTGCATGATACCCGTAGGTATGTGTTTTCCCTCCTTCTTCACTCTCACTCCCATCATCTCCCACCCCCCCTTCTTCCCGCTCACGAACCCACTAACCCACAAAGCACAGACGACGCAAACACCATAAACATGAAGCTCTTCCCGCACCACCGCGCCCCGCCCGCCGTCAAGGGGTGGCACGTGCCCGTCGCCAAGATGAAATTCGCCGACATCCTCGACCCCACCTGGGACCTGACCCTCCAAAAGGTCATTGCCCACATCGACGGCGTCAGCGACGTGCGCCGCATTGCGGCCGCGGCCGACGTCTCGCTAGAGCTGGCCGCCCTCGCGCTGCGCCACCTCTTGTACTACGACACCATCCTGCTGCTCGACATGTTCTTCTTCGGGAGCTGCTACGCGCTTAGGCCGGGGATCCACGAGTTCGTGGCGAATGCCGGCGGCGCACAGGTTGGTGGCGGCGGCGGTGGTGGTGGTGGTGGTGGTGGTAGTGGAGTAGACGCGGAGGATGAGGCGGATGTCGGAGGCACTGGTGTCGTTGAAGAAGCAGTGGGCGCGTCTTCTGGTGTGAGCGGCGTGGGGGCGGGAAGTGCCAGCCGCGGCGCAAGCGTGGGCCTGGTGGACGAGTGCGCCAACTACGTATGCATCATGTCGAGCGGGCAGCGCGTCAGCAACTACCAGCTCATCAAGCTGCTCACGACCTTCAGCGTCGGGCGCAGCGTCGCCGAGTGGCTGCGCCTGCACATGGAGGCCGGCTTCGACGTGCTGCGGTACGTGGACGTGCGGCGGCTGGTGCAGTTCGGGGTGATCAAGGGCCTGCTGTACCGCGTGCACAAGTACGTGGTCAGCAAGCAGTACATCGCCGGGCTGGCGACGGGGTTGAGCCGGCCTGTGGGTAATGGTCGCGAGGAGGTGGACGGTGGTGGTGGTGGCGGTGGGAGTGCTACGGGAGGGGATGCGCTGCAGAGGTACATGGACGGCACGCATTGCTTTGATCAGATCATTACGGAGATGAATGTCACGGAGGCGGGAATTATGGAGCGGTTGAAGGGCTTTAGTGCGCCGGCCGGGGATTTGACGGTGCTTTATCGGTGAGCACGAGGGAATGCTGTGTTGCCGGGCGAGATGCTGGTCGACGTCTGATGTGAGAGTGGGTATTCATGAGTCTATGGGCGGCTATGTACGCAGCTCAATGCGTGAATGTACATACAAGATGGCACACAGATGGGTCGAAATTGTACGAAAATTCGCATAGCTATGCCACGACTTCCGTACTGCCCCCATCTAAATTGTCTACCAGTCGTCAGGATCGGGTGCCTTGACTAGACCCGCCTTCTTCAGCTCCTGGACTCTGCCTTTTATTCTTTTCTCTGTTCTTCTTCCCATCGTTTCAGTCTCGATGTCCAGAAGAGGGTCAGGGAGCCGGTCGTTCTCCTGGAGCGCACCTGTTGCACTCTTCCTCTGCGTCGTCCTCGCGGCCGCGTCCCGCTGCTTGATGATGTTGAGCGCTTCGCGGAACCGGCCGACCAAGGGCTGGCCCGGGTACGTCTGGCCTAATTTGGCCCACTCTTCGTCGGGAAGAAACTCGATGCACCGGATATTGTGCTTGCCCTTGCGGATGAGCAGGAGCTTCTTGTCAATCAGGAACTTCTTGTTGAAGACAGGGTCCCACGCGCGGATGGGCGCGAACTGCAACTGCCCTTGGCTCATGCCAGCCTGGTCCGCTGTGCCGAGGGCACCGGGGCTGCCGCCGAGGTAGACACCGCCGGCTTTGATGCTGCGGTCCGCATCGGAAACGCTGGTCGCCAGCCCACACGCTTGCATGATGCGCGCTACGGACTGGTTGAAGAGAGACCAGGGAAGCTTAATATCGATCCGCGGTTTATTCAGGAGCGTTACTTGTTGGCCTTCCGCTGTCTGGTACTGCTCAAAGCTCTGACCCACGGGTGCGCTCGCAGCCGGGACTGTCGCAGTCTTTGCGCTGTATATGGCTTTGTGTTCTTCCTCGCTCCTCCGCGCGATAGGTTCGCCGTGTACCAACGTAACGACCTCGTTGGCGAGTAAACGTTGTGCGATACGCTGCCGCGGGTCCAACTCGTGTCTTTCCATGACCTCTTTAATCTTCCCCTGGGGGTGGAAAGTGAGCATTTTGAGGAGACGCTCTACCTCGTTGTCGCTGCGCCGCATAAAATATCCATACATGTCGAAAGGGGTTGTCTGGAACGGGTCGAGCCAGATCGCGTTGCCTGCGCTCTTGCCGAACTTTGCGCCCGACGCGTCCGTGAGCAGTGGAACGGTGAAGCCTATGATTTGGTGCCGCTGGTCCGTAGGAAGCTTTCTGGCGGGATCTGGTTCGTTCTTGACGCAATGCTTGACGCACTCGGAGCCCATGAGAATATTGCCATACTGGTCGGAGCCTCCGATCTGCACCTGAACACCACGTTGCTGATAGAGCTCCCACCAGTCCCATCCCTGCATGAGGGGATAGGCGAATTCAGAGAAGGACATGCCGGAGCCATCTTCGAGTCGAGTCTTGACGTTGTCTCGGCCCAGCATGGGCCCAAGTCGCACGGACTTGCCGAGGCGCCTCAAGACCTCCAGCATGGGCGTCTTATTCCACCAAACGCTATTGTTGACAATCCCTCGCTCCCACTCCCACGCTTTGCGGTAATTGAACCTCGCTCCCTGGCTCTCAACTTGTGTCCATAGGGTCTTGAGTTGTTCGTGAATAGTTGCCAGGTTCTGGGTCAAAGTAGACGATTGCAGATCCGGGCGACTTTCCGTTCTGCCCGTAGGGTCTCCTATCTTAGCGGTTGCGGTACCAATGAGAGTGATGGCACCGTAGCCGTTCAGATACATCCAGAACAAAGGCATAAACGCTACCAGATGGCCAAGGTGAAGAGATGAGGCGGTGGGGTCGACGCCCGCGTAGGCCTTTAAGCGCTTTACTCGGAAGAGCTCGCGAACGGTGTCCTTGCTATCGCGAAAGCAGCGGTTAGAAGAGATTCTGTGACAGTCTGCTTGGTTCATTGGCAGATGTGAGGCTGCCCAGCTTACCTACCTACCTACGAGATCTTTGATGAAGCCTCGTTCGTCAAGTTCGTCAAAAAGATTTTTCTTTTTGCCAGACAGAATGTGTCCCGCCTGGATTTGCCATTCTCTTTCGGCTATCGCCATTTTTTGGAGATATTTTTGGCCAATCCATCTTCTTTGACTGTGTCCCTGGTGTCTCTGGATCGGCCTCGCTCGTAGTCGAAGACAGCCGCGGAATGTGAAGGTGCCAGCTGGAAGGGCTCGCGTCAAGGAAGTCGCTGGCGCCATGGTTTCCAGCGGCGAGTGGCCAGCTTAATTCATGGGAGGAGGCGCTCTCAGAGGTTAAGTGATTTGCCGGACGTGTGGTCGCAAAGTGATGGAGGCTGTTGAGACTCTCGTAGGCGCAAGCAGCATGATGCGGTCTTACAGGCAACCTCAAATGTTCTTGCTGTGTCGCGCTCAAAATTTTGACCAGGATCATCAAATTGTTGCAAGGAACAGGCAGGACGGCGATGGTGATCCGTGCCACCCTTATCCACCTGCAGTGCCCAGACTGACCAATCGCAAAGCTTCCACTCCTGCTGACACACCTGGCATCCATGGATCCTCGGCTTCTTGTCGGCAATGATCCAGCATCATCGACGACATCTCTCAAATCTGGCCAAGATCACTTCAGATACTTACTCCACGCCACCTCACTACCCACCTCCAATTGACTGTGCATCGTCACATTCACAAACGACATGGCATCGGCAGTCCGCTCTTCACTGCTTCGGCAGACCGCTGCCTTCGCAGCACCCGCCTCGCGCTCCATGGCGCCCTCGTCCTCGCTGCTCTCCTCCGTCGCTCGCAAGCAGTTGCTGAGGCCAGCATTTAAACCCAGCGTCACCCAAATCACAGCCTTCCACGCCACGAGCCGGCGGAATCTGCTTCCCCCAGGACCGCGTATGTTCCTCCCCCCTCCCCCGCTCCCCTCTCTCAACGTCCCCCACTGTGCGTCTTTGCCCACAACCTCGCTAACAACCGGCAATCTGCCCATCCACCAGAGGTCATCCAAGGCACCGTCAACGACCCCGCGCCCGTCCCCTCCCCATCACCCTCCCACGGCCACTACCACTGGGTCTTTGAGCGCGCCATCGCCGCCGCGCTGGTGCCGCTCTCGATCGCGCCGTTCGCCGGCGGCTCGCTGAACCCGACGCTGGATGCGCTGCTTGTCGGCTCGCTGCTGGTGCACGCGCACGTGAGCATGCAGACCATCATCGTCGACTACGTGCCTACCTGGGGCTGGCCCAAGCTGAGGAAATTCTGCATCTGGGCGCTGAACGGCGCGACGGTATTGGCGGGCATTGGGCTGTACGAGTTCGAGACGACGGATGTGGGTATTGTCGAGGCCACCAAGAGGCTTTGGAAGGCGTAGACGGGAGAGGGAAAAGACAGATTGGTTTTATGAGCGCGTCATAGATGTGAGGAGCACAAGCGCGAGGGCTTGTACATGAGGCAGCGTCCATGCGGTAGTGAGGATAGACTGTGGAATATGCACATATGTTCTTACTCCTCCTTTCAGAGGTGCATGACCCTTGCTAAGTTTTATACCTCTACATCCTATCTCAAATATTTGCGACAGTGCGTCCTCAGCATAGGTTGGGCCTCTATAGTACCTGAGGGGAGGGCTCGTAGAAGGCTGATCCACTGCTTGCCCTTGGCTATATTGATTTCATCCGGTCGAGGCCGCGACACAGATCACTGTTGATGCCTCAAGTCGCATTGGACGTCGCTAACGCATACCCGTCATTATTCGTCAGAATCGACGCGTGCAACGGATGGGGCGAGCGGCTCGGTCATCAAGAGCCCTCGGCTCCTTTCTTGGATTCAGGGTTCCCTGGGTATAAGCAAGATGACCTAGACGGGAAAGCTTGCTGCTGAATTGGAGGCATGCTCTTCTGGCATTGTGCACACAGATTTCACTCGACGTAGCAGCAATACTCTCAAGGTCACTAACAATATTTCAAATTAGGCGCTCTATAGAAGACAGGCTCATTGAAGACACAATTTAGCACTCTCTGGGCTTTGGAAGGCGCATATCATACTGACGGGCCGACCACATTGAGCCTTCCTGAGGTCCTTTTCTTCTAAAGGAATCCTAGAGCTACTCAGACACCCATTCTGTCTTGGGGATGATCTTGACTGGTTTGTGGCTCCCGTCTTGAGAGTCAAATATTCACAAAACAACTTCAGCAGTTATCACGCTTATGTTCATTTCGAGGTCCTTCAAGCTCTTGGTCATACAAGAAGCTACCAATATTACTTCGAAAATCAGATCTCAGCACAAAGATACATCTTGACGAGAGTTTCAGCCCCGCGCGAAATTTCTCCACGGTCCCAGAATCTCCGCTGCACAGAACACTGGTCTCACTTGCCCATAGCCGGCCACTCCATCTCGCCAGATGGTTGTATGCCAGGTCAAAACGTAAATCTAAGAACTACAAGACAGTCTGTGCCCTTTAGTACATTTACGAGTTGCTTCTAGCGTTACACTCTACCGACCAGCACAAAGTTTCGAAAACATTCCCAACCCAGTTCCCCGATCGTCTATCCAGTATCATCCAACGCCGCGTACCGACTCACGCCAATATGGAAACGAAAGACATTGTCATTAATGTTGTGCTCACTGCAGCTGCATTCGTCTTGATGGGGCTAGTTGCATGGGTTACGATGTTCAGCTGCAGCTGCCGTCGCTGCGCTCCGGCTAGCTGTGCCAACCGCTTTGCCGCAGGGCGCGAACGGGTGGCTGTTTTCTTTGTCAGAGCGCGGGACACCTTGAGTTTCTATTGTGAAAGACTGGGAATGACTGTGAGCACTGCTCCGGATACCTGGCACCAATGCTCCCTGGATCAGTCTGCTCATACTGACGGCTTTAATTGTACAACATGGTGAAGCGTGGACCGCGTGACGTTGAGATAATGGCCTGAAAATGGACTTACAAATACGCAAGATGGCTCAAGCAATATCGGGCACTCTTTCTTGGGTAGAAAGGACTAGCGTGGTGAGTTGATTCTGGGAGAAACAAGGAGAAATGGATACCATGGCACGCGCAATACTCGTGCGCAAGGCCGACGCCGAATTCGGGACATAGCTGAGTAGTAGCGTTCACAGAATTATAGCAACTTTTCTAAACTGTGTCTCATCCGTACGAGGATGCTGTACTTGTCACCTGAGCCTATGATAGAGACACATTCGAAGGTTTGCAGCATCGTCTCGAAGCCCCAAGTGAAATTCACAGGAGTTCCGCAGGATACTTGCATGCCATTTACCGCACAAGATGGTGCGCCTGACCATACCTGTCAGTAATCAGAAACTTAGTTTCAATAACTTTAGAACTTGATTGAAACCAAGAGTAATTGTAGGAATCGACACGTTGAACACGCTATATTCCAAACCCGCCATCTGCAAGTACTGTACGCGGAGGACAGATGCTGTGCCATAATGCCATTCTCGGAGCGAGCTCATATACCAAAACCTGTCCCATCCCTATATAATCCAAGCCTGGAATTAATTGAAAGTTCTCATCCTTGCGCCAGATCATGCAAGAAAGTCAACCAAACGCCGAGCATCATTAATCCAGGCGGCTCTCACGCCGGGTCCAGAAGCCAGACCCCGTCCTCCCCACCCGCCTTTTCCCTCTGGTCACATTACTTCATTACACAAAAGAAACAAATCTCATACCCCCGCGAGATACATCACTAACTTATCTACAAAAACCCGCCCGGCTCATGCGAAGGCAACTCCGCGGGCGCCCAACTCGTCCCGCGTCCCCACCGCGAACTCGGGGCCCTCCTATGCTGACTCTGCTGCTGCTGCTGCTGCTGCGTCGGATCAAACGTCCTCCCCGGCGCCGTCACCACCGGCGCCTCGTACGGCGGCGGTAGCTTCGTCGGGCTCGTCGACGGGGGCAGCGGAAACGAGCCGGGCAGCTCGGACGACAGCGCCGTGTCGAAGGACTTCATTCCGGGGCTGGTGCTACCGTAGAGCTCGTGCATCTCGTAGTAGTCGTCGTCGTGATGGTGGTGTTTGTGAGAAAAATGGTGCCCGTGTTTCTCGATGTTGTCGTCGCTGAACTCGCCCGGCAGCTCGAAGGGCCCGTTGAGGAGGGTCGCGAAGGTCGAGATGCTATCGTGGGTGTTGCACGGGGATTTCGGCTTGTTGCTGCTGGCTCTGGAGTCTCTGCGTGACAAGGAGGAGGGAGGAGGAGGTGGTGGTGGCGGGGAGGATCGCTGTTGCTGGAGTGGGAGTCGTGGTGGTTTCTTGCGGATCTCGACGTTGCGGACTGTGTAGATCTCTACCTCGCGGGCTTTCTTGAACTCGCTGCTGCTGGTGCTCAGTGTGGGCGATAGGGGCGATAACAGTGTGTGGCTGCTGTTGTATTGCCTGGGTGGCGGGGATATAGGACCGCGTGGACCTAGAGTCGGTGCACCAGTGGGCCGTGGGGGCCGTGGAGGTGGTGGGCCACGGGGTGTGTATGGTGAGGGTTGAGGTGAGTATCCTTGCTGTCGTAATAATGGTGTGTTTCCGGCTATGGCCCGCTGTTTCCGCCGTCGGATGCAGAGAAAGAAGAGCAGGGCGCCGATCACGATGAGGACGAGGGCGCCGACGCCTACGCCGATACCTGCTATGCTTACGGGCGAGAGACCGCTGCTTGCTGTAGCGGAGTCTGTAGGTGCTGGCGTTGATGTGACTTCTGATGTGGCCTGGTAACTTGTCAGCACCCATGGGATCTTGCCTCCATTGTTTGATGGAGGAAGAAAAGACAACTCACCGTCGCCGTCGCCAGCACCGTACTTGAGGTACTGTCACCAGCTCGTCTCCGGATCGCGATGCTGTGTGCTCCGATACCCTCTCCGGAACTCGCAACCACGGCTGTACTGTATGTGCTGCCCCCTGAAAGTGCTGTTAACAGAGCGATGCCTATGTTGCCATTGAACATCGTCGTGCACCCCAAATGCAAAGAACCAGTCGCGGCGTCCGCATTACATGTATATAGAACGCGGCCCCTGTAACCCACAAAATCAGCCATGAGTCTCCAAATTCACGTTACAGATTCGATTGGTCCGCCAGCAGTGAGGGATCTTCCTCTTACATCGGACAACATGTATATGCCGTCTCCGTCTCTGTAGCAGACACCACATCCAAGCTCGAGCACGCCGTCGTGTACCCACCAGGGCATACGCCTGGCGAGTAGTACTGCGAGGGCGCGGCTGCATCGTAGCCTTCCGGGAAGCATTCGGACATGGATGCGAGCGGGCCTTGCTCGAAGTGGTATGTGTCGTCGTCCCATATCTGGTACAGCCCGGTGGCAGTTTGGCAGCTTGCCGGCGCTGTGAATGTTGTCGTGAGAGGGCCGATGTTCGCCATTATGGGCAGTAGCCCCGTGGGCCTTCCTTTGTCTCCCGTCGTAAACTGCCTCTCCTCCTTCACCTCGTCTGTACGGTCACAGTATACCGCTGGTGGGACCCAACTTCCAGTGTCTTTCTTCGTCCGGTGTCGACCTGGCCCAGCTGGCTCTCTCGCAACGAACGACGATAGTTGGGTTGTGGAGTGAATGAAGGGGCACAGTAGTAAGTGAGAATTGAAGAAAACGAAAGATGGTATTGGAAAATGAGTGTAATCAGTAGTACTCGCCCAGCCGCCAGCCTGACGGTGGAAATTACCCTGGTCAGCAGCAAGATTGAGAAGGATGCACGATCAGGGTAGCGGCCACACCTCAGCAACTGGCTTCCCAATGTGCATATATTGACAGCTGACGTGACTTTTGCTTTTGGCACCACCATCTCATCTTTTTCCGGCCCCAACAACAACAATAACAATAACAACAGGAACAACAATAATGGCTCAAGACCTCCGTCCTTTTGCTGCACGCAGGTACCGGCATCAGTGATCACATATACCCTCCCCGCGCTTCGCCATCCGGTAAGATGGCGTACCGAAAGACTCAGTGTTGGTCCGGTCTGGATTTCTGGCTACCCTGGAGAGAGTAGCCACGCCGCACCATGCCAAAGAAAGAAACAGTCTTTGCGCGAAATAAGCTTCCTGCAGCATGAAAAGTCTCGGTTGGTTGGTGCCGCCGTGATATTAAGAACCAACCGCAGCTTGCTTCGGACGGATCCACTCAATTTCTCGACTGCTTCCATTCGAGCAAAGAGGAAGGAAGAGGGCAAAGAAAAGGTGTACCACCAACCCAAGTCCATGACGTCCCATTTGCTGTGCGGGACCGAGTGCGCGAACAGCGCAACCTAGGAAGGATTCACCACTATCGATCCATCGTGGGGAAATCCACCACTCTGGAGTCTGATAGCCCTGAAGCTTACGTTGTTCCCTGCACTGTCAGCGACCCAACACAGCCGTGCCTTGGGACGACGGGCCAGACCACACACCATCTTTTGACTAATGTAGGTACGGAAGGTTAGTGCCCTGCAGGTCGTCTGTCGAGTGAGGCTCTTTCAGCGCCCAGGGTTAAAGAAGGCGGCGATCCCAACCGCGCCCGCGCGCGCCCCCCCCCCCCCCTCTCCCGCCCCTTCCCTCCTTCATTAGTTGGCAAAGCAAGAGAAAAACGTGGAACAAGCGCAATGCTGTCTTGCTGTGCCGCCGCCAGATAAACGAGGGTTCTAAACGCGCGGCTGCGGCAAACCCATTGCTACATCAAGCGCAAATCAGAAGTCGCGTGGCAAAGAGGCACAGACAGGCGCAGGACACATCACCAACAGAAGATTTGCAGAAAGATTGTGGTAGAGTCTCACGGCCCCACAAGGCACAGAACAGCGGCACAGAGCACTTCATCAAATTAAGCTCTCGAACCCCTGATGAATTGCAGCGAGCAAGAGCTTCCAGCCAATGGCGTGTAATAGAACGAGCAGGGTTGGAGCATTTGTGGGGTCTGCTTCCAGGATGCACTTCCTCACACCCTCTGGGGGAAACGAGCAAAATCTTACCCTTCCCGGTCAATCTGGTCGGTGGCTGACGGTGCCTCACCCGCTATTAATATGTGCATGCACGCACGCCACTGCGCGCAGCTCGCATGCTTGCTTGGCCGGCTTGCGGATGTTCGGCCCACGGCTGTGTTGTACCTCCAGTGTGCCTTCATGATTGAGGTGTGGGTAGACTTCAGAAATGTGACCGCTGACAAGGAATCAATGATCGACTTGACAGCTTGAATTAGTCGATGGCTGACTTGCCTTTTGCGGCGAGGCTCGGCTGGTGACGATCGTGAGGACGTTTGAAGAGACAACCAAAGTTGGCAGACGTCTGACTGCTTGATCGTTTGACTATCTTGATTCCAGACAGGTGAATTTGCCCATCTGTGAGAGGCATCAACCGTGAATAACTGGCTCACTACTTGCAAGACCCATCTCGACAACCCTTGTCAGCACCGGGCTGAAAGCCTGCGCTGAAAGCGGAAATGACCCTCCCCCGCTCATACCTATAGGTAACAATTCTCCGAGGGAAGCCTGCAGATCAGCCCGCCAGTGGATGAATGACAATTCCGAAATGCTCATGCTTTAAGAGATCCTCTAGGTGAACTAATTCCTTCCACCCGCCACGCCATGCTGGGCACCGACAAGTGAGCACCTTCCACCCTTTCATCCCATCTGAGACCTATCGCCCGTAGGAGTCAAATCCCTCTTGCCGAACCTCACCCCAATATCCCGCCTAAAGAACTTGCCGATATTCTTCAAGTTCTCGTTAATCGTCACCTTCTCCCCCGGCCCACCCGCCAGCCCCGGTGTGCCGGGAGTGCCCAGCCGATCCGATGCATCGCGCGCCGCGCTGAGGAGCTTCTCGCCCAGCGACGCGGCGTCGAACCGCCCTTGCAGTCCCGCGGCCGTCGCGGCGGGGAGGCCGCCGGGCAGCGGAAGACCGGAACTGCCCAGGCCCGAGGTGTGCATCAGCGGCGTCAGCAGGAGCGAGTGCTCGACGAGGTTCTTGTTGGAGGGCGAGTCGCGGTGCAGGGCGAAGAGCTCGAGGAGGTGGCTCTGGTCTTGCTTGCGCACGCCCTTGAGCTCGAGAATCTTCTTGAAGTTGGTGTCGGAGCGGTCGCCGATGTGGATCAGATAGGCTTGCACGAGGCCCTCGGGTGGCGACGGGCGCACTTGTAGAGTTTTGAGGAGCGGGTCAATGCGTGTCATGGTCTGGTTGACGCGTTTGACGTAGGAGGCTGGAGGGCCTGACGTGGAGGCGGAGTTGTGGTAGGAGATGAGCTTCTCGAAGTCTTTGCTCATAGTGTACTTGTCAAGAAGCATCTGTGATGGTTAGTAATTGCCAGTGTGTAGCTTTTCAAAGAAACACATACCTGTTCAGCACCACCCTCGGATATGGGGCGACACAATACGATGTTGTTGATATAGGCTGTGGCTAGTCGCTCGACAACCTTGTCGCAGAAGGCTCGAGCGTATTGCTGCTTACCCACGATGGAAAGTATTTCTTCCGCCTGGGCATTGATGTGCCGCAGGAGCTCGCTAACATAGGAGCTGTTGTCGCCTGCGCTCTCCATCTCGCGCCAATTGGTGTTCTTCATCTCCCGCCAAGCCCCCTCACACTCTTGGTCGACCTTCTGGACAAGTGCCTGGACGGCCGCACCAGCAACACCTAGAAAGGTATCGGCTTGCGAGGAGAGGTCAATCTTGGACGCAAGCTCGGGATCAATGCGCTTCTTGATGTTTTCTTCAAGCTGATTGGTGTTGGTGTGCCAAAAGTCCGCCGTGTTGAGGACCAGGACGGTGTCCTTGAGTGGTGGCCCCTGTGGTCCGCCCTTTTGCAAGAAGCCCAACAGGACTTGTTGCGCGTATTCCTCCAGATACTTGGCCAGTATCTTGGACAAATCCAGCAGACGGTCCCCAGTAGACAGTTTCGAGCACTGCGAAAGAGTGACCTTGTAGACATTGAAGAGCTCAATGGCCGAAGGGATGACGGCACTGGGCGAAAATTCATCATCCTCTCCCAGCAGTGGTCCGTTCTTGTATTTCGGCATCATGGCTGCCAATGCCTTGTCCTGTGACTCAACCCACAAGTTCAAGTACGGCTCAAAGGCCACGGAAATCGAGCCATTGAAGTTCTGCGTCCGGTCGTCCGAAGAGCTCAGCGTGTCGATACTCGCCCGCGGCAGCTCGTTTGAGAAGCGCCTCTCAAGGCCTTGTTCAAAGTCCATCGTTTCTTGCAGGCAACTAAGCAGCAAGTTAACGTCGATCCTCTGTCCATCAGCCCGTCTCATGCTCTTCTCGAGAATGCCCTTGAAGTCCTCCCTGGTGCCGTCGCAGAACGCCATGGCCAGCATTTCGTTGACTCGCCAGTGCGGCGGGAAGATGACGGCGTGTTCGTCCTCGTGTGTCTTGAGCATCCTCTTGAACCACGCATACCGCCGGCCAATGTTATCCAGATTGCCAGCTTCGTCATTGCCGCGGAATACCTGCCGGTATTCTCTGAGCTCCGTATTGATGTACCAGGTGATCAGCCGGCTCTTCGCATTGTCGCCCAGGGCATCGGCAACCAAGCACGCCTCCACCAACACACCCCGGCGACCAGATACCTCCGCCTTGGCAAACGCAATCTCGAAATCCTCGCACACTTGCTCCAGCAACTCCCGCTGCAAGTCCGCCACATTGCGACTGAGCGTCGCAATCTGCTCGATGCTCCGGTAGCTATTAAAGTGCTTCATGAGCTGCAGCACCGCCAGCAGCAAGCCCGCGCACTCGCGGTACTGCCGCGTGCGCGCCAGCCCGCGCAGCTGCTCGTACGCGGTCGTCAGCATCTGCAGGCGCTTGAGCGCGGTCATGGACAGCGTCAGGTTGCGCTTGGTGCCGTCGAGGCGCTTGATCTCGGCGGTCATGGTGGTGATGTCGCGCTCGGTCTGCTGGGCGCGGGCGCGGACACCCTCGATGCGGCGGAAGAGCGAGGCGAGCTCGGCCTGCGCGGTCTGCATGCGCTCGAGGGAGGAGTCGGCGCGCCACGCCTGCGAGGCCTCGAGGGTCGTGATGGAGGCGCTGAGGCCATCTTTGTGGGACTGAAGGGTCGAGGAAACGCGGTCGATCGAGGCGGCGGCGGCGGAGGGGTGCGAGAAGAGCGCGTTTATGTGGTCTAAAGGGTCGTAGTCCACTGGTCGAGGTTAGCTAGTGTGTGGCTAATGGGGTGGCTATTGGCTTGAAAGTATTCAGGCTGGTGAAAGGGGAAAGGGCAGCTCGGAACGCAGTCCCTAAGGGCATATAGCTGCTGCTTTTGATGGCTGAAGCTGGAGAATTGGGGCAAAAATAGGTGGAACTTACCAACATCAAATGATGACGGGTTCAAAAGGTTGTTGTCCTCCACAATATTCATGGTTGCGTGGTCGTGATCCTGGGAGATGCATCAACGGCGACGTTGCATGTGAGACAGTGGGTGTTGTCCTGATTCGGGGTTAGGGTTCATATTCCGACCTCCCCCTTCCAAGGTACCAGCCAGACCAGGCAGGCTTCATCAGGAGACAAACACTCGTTTCCATTTCGAATTATCCTCCCTCCATCACATTACAATACAGTACTACAGCAAAGTTCTCCTCCGTACCCAGCAACTACATATTCTCAGCCTCCTCCTCCCAAGTTTGGGCGCCCCATTCGATGACTTCCCACCTCTCCCACAAGGCCTTCGCACGGTCACGAGTCTGCCTTGGGAAAACTACATCCTCCTTCCCAAATACTGTCTGCAAGATATCTTCCAACTGGGTTTTTCCTTCACGCAGCTCAGGGGAGATGACGAGTTCCTCCAAGAATCCCAGCAGTCTCTTGCAACGTGTCAGCCAGCCTGAAAACTTCTTCTTCGCCAAATTCGGCATGGAACCAGTCTGCCTGCTCTGATTGGCGAAAGGATAGACAGATGCCATCGCCTCATTCCTGATCCATGCAACCTGCTCCGTGATTGTCATCTTGGAGAGCTTGGTGCTCTTTGTGGCGAGCTGCTTTTGTTCATACAAGGTCTCCTTCTTGAGATTGGCAAGTCGCTCCTTCTCGCGTGCAGCCTCAGCCTCTTTCTCCGCTCGCTCCTGTTGGATCGTGATCACTTCTTGTAGCAAGCGCTCTGATCCTTTGAGATCTAATAATTGCGCCTGAAGAATAGAGATGTCCTTGATCAGTTGCTGGTGGCCGGCATTGCTGCATGCTTTTTCCAGTCGTAATTGCATCTGATCCCGGGCCTCTTTTTCTACAGTGTCGATGCGTAACTGAAGCTGGCCGAGCAAATAAGGTCGATGTTCGAAACGCTGTCGGATTCGAGATCGGATGTCCTCGACTGCCTCGTCTAGATCTCGGTGGGGTTGACCTTGAAGTCGTCGTGTAGCCTCAGCCTCTCCTCTAGCAATCGCGGTCCTGGCCCAGTCCGCATCATCGCCCCAAAAATCCATCATTTGAGGCACTTTAGAGCGGAAGAGCTGGACTATCTCGGCTCGAATTATGTCCATCTGGTCTTGGAGTCGTTGTCGAGCCTCAGCCTGCTTGAGTCGGTTCGCAAGCTGGAGTTGCTCCTCAATCTTCGCGATACGTGCCTTAGCGAGGCCGGTATCCTCCTGACGTTGACGTTCAGCGGCAGCTTCGGCTTGTTGTCGAGCAGCTTCGGCCTGCTTCATCTCTTCATCGCGCAGGCGCTGGGCCTCGGCCTGCTTCATCCGCTCTTTGGCGCGCTCCTCATCATACTGGCGGCGTCTCTCAGCAGCGGCTTTGGACTTCTTCAGAGCGTCTTCCTCCTTCTTGAGTCTCCTCAGACGGTCCTCTTCGACGCGAGCTCTCTCTTGTCTCTCTTGTTCCCGCCTCTCACGCGCCTTCTTCTCTTCCTCCTTTCTCAGGCGCTCCTGCTCTAGTCGTTCTTCTTCGCGCCGTTTCTCTTTGAGACGCTCCTCCGCTGCTTCCTGGGCGGCGATTTTCAGATCTTCGTCCGCACGTCGAGCATTTTCTTTTGCGCGCCGGAGATCTTGCTCATCGCGCTCGTCGTCTTCTCTCTGTCGTTCGGCGTCTTCTTCGTTGCGTCGAGCATCTTCCGTTGCGCGTCTGGCAGTCCAGCGCTCGCGCAGCCTGTCCTCTTTCGAGCGCTGCTCATCTTCATGGCGCCGTTGTCTCTTCCGAAAGTAGTGCCACCTTTCCTTAACGTAACAGTAGCTACGGTCATACTCGTCGCGCTGTTCCTGATCGCGTAGGAACTCGTAAGCGAGGTTGATCTGTTGATGGAGATGGTACGTCAGAAGGAACTGGGGTTATGTTTGCATCAAAAGAGAGCGGCATACCTTCACAAACTTAGGCTCTACCTCCTTCTCCTTGCCTCGATTCTTGTCGGGGTGGAGTTTGATCGAGAGGTGACGGAAGGCTTTGGTGATCTCCGCTTTGGTCGCGTCAGGAGTCAACTCTAGGTCGAAGTAGTAGTCAGGAGTGTCGAGGGCGTCCATCTTGGTCGTTCAACTCGTGACAAATCGTGGGAGGGTCGCGGGTTGGGAAGGCGTGGCAAGGGTTTAGGGTTGGGTATGTATTTTACAACACGTCGCGACGGGACCGATTGGACGAGGAACCGACCACGGAAGGGTGACGTTTGGAAGGTGTAAAGGTGGTGTTGCAGGAAAGTCGAGGTTTGCGATCGTGAGGTCGCGAGAAAAGCGCGACAGGGCTTAGTCCACCGGCGATGGCCAGGGTAAAGGTCGTTGAAAAACAGCAGGGGTATCGTGTTGGGAAGATCTCGTTCGCACGGCACGTTCAGAAAGAGGCAGACTGCTAAAAACTGACCGCACAGGGTGCAGTGGGTCCATGCTTTGGCAGGGCAAGACTTGTCGAGCAAGTGGTCTGCCGACTTCCCCCAAAGCCTTCTTGGGCAGGCTCTGAGAGAATAGTGAGAGGTATGGGAGTCCATCGTGATATTCATTCTCTTTCTTGACCAAGGAACAGCAACTTGGTCTGGCTTTAGACTGAAAGAGGGACCTTGCGTTGCTGGCCACTCTATGCTGTCTCTGCAGGAAGTCGCTGATACGTGAGAAGACCAATGGTCAGAGGAGTTTGTGATTTATGTCTAAGGGAATGGGTCGTGATATCGTAATGATCTGCTCATCTAGCAAGGTGACAGTAATACCTTCAATGAGACTCTCTGAAGACCCGTCAATGATCATTCACAGGCCTGCAGGTTTCAGGTCATCGCGAGCCACTTTCTGTTCACATATGGTGCCTGCTTCCACGAGGACTAGCTCATCGACCCGTCCCTCCACGTACTCACGTCTTCTCCACGTTTTCATACTCCCTTTCCTCGTGTCTAGCTCCCACACACGCGATTGCCGATAGAACGGGAGTCCATCATACGACCCATAACCTCCGTATCCACATGCACCGCCGTAGCAAAGCCAAGGTCCCGGCTGCTGCGTCCCTGCAGACTGGGACTCGGTTCCGTCACGAGGAAGGACACGAGGAAGGAGACCACAGAAGTCATTGCCGTGGTCATGGCCGCAGCCAACGGCAGACACACCTTCGTCGACAAGCGCATCGTAGAAGTGGGAGTTATGGCTGGGTCCCTCGGTCGGTTCTCGTCGCGTGCCGCTGTGCATCAAGAGTCGCTCATCGCCGTATTCGGGAACTGGTATATGCAGAAAGACTAGTGACAGATCCTGCGCGGTCGTCTTCGCATCTCTGCCGGTTTCGCGCTCGGCTTTCAGCGATTGTGAGGTGTTGGTGAACCAGTCGATCTGGCTCTGCTTGACCCAATCGTAGTCAGGGTGCTTGAAGTCGCTCGATACTTCGCCGTGTGTATCGATGCAGAATAGAGTCGCCACGGGGACTTCAGGTTGAGTATGCGTGGCGTCAAGACGGGGTAGAATCGATAGGTAGTAATTTCCCACACCGTCCACGTCTTCGGGACCAGGCTGGCACAAGCTATACGGCAGGCCTTGCAATAGGGACATCTGCGCTTCCCCTACGAGGAGTCAGTATCGCGAACTAGAATCTAAGTCACGATATATTTACTAACGTGACATTGCATAGTCCCCCTCGTCGTCATGATTGCCATACACAGCTGCCCAGGGGATCCGTCGATCGATGATGGGTGCGACGACCTTGAACAGGGCAGACTGGGTATCTTGGATATTGTGATGGACCTGGTCACCGGTGAACACGACCATGTCTGGTGTCTCTGTGTCCAGTATCGAACCAATGAGCTTGACGGTGCGCGGGTCGGCCTCGCTGGGTGGCAGCCGCTCGCCGTTGGCATCGAGAGCGTCTCTGCTTGCGCCAACGCCGGTCACCATATGGGTATCTGTGATTTGTACGATCCTAAAACTGCCATCTTCTCTAACGCGAAGAGCATCAGGAAAGTAAGTCTCATCAGGTTTTGTGTCCGGTGAGGGTAGGCGCCGCATCGTGAGCCGGGGAACAGCCCGGATGGGCATCTTCACCTTCGATCCTGCTGCGGGCAGCTTTGGCTCGGACTTGGGAAGCTGGAGTGATTGGTCCATGAGACTCCATCTAGGTCGTGGGTCTACCGCATCAGCGCCAAATAAAATGTCGATGTCTGTCACATAACTGAGGTGAGCTTGAGGGCTGTTGCGGGAGTATTTGCTCCTCATCACCCAGATTCCACAAGATCGCTCTTCCCAACCATGCTCAGAACCAAATGCATCCTCATTCTTCTCAGGCTCTCTGATTTGAATATCAGTAACCACTAGGTCGTTAGATGTGAGGGCATTCTCAAGCGATTTCGCCACCAACAACCATGCCGACCGTCCAGCCGAGTGCAGATAAAGGTCCTTCTCGACGCGTTTGTACTTATGTGGATACGGCACGCAATCACAAACATCTTGGAGAGATTTGCAGAAGCAGACGCCGAGATCTGTGACCAGCAGAGCGGCGTGTCGAGCAGTGCCAGACGGTGGCAAGCCTTCGCCGGCCGGGTCTTGGGATGTTGACATGTTCAGATAAGAGCGACAGTGTTGGCAAAGATGAATGGGAGGAGAATATAGGACAAGTAGAATACTAGGTAAGGGGCTCGGGGATTTTGTCCCTGTGCAGCCAAAAATAGCATCGTTGGTTGTATGTTTTGTTGGGCGCTGTAGTGCTGACAGTTGGTCGCATGGAAGCGGGGGCACCACCATGCATTCCACACAAATCGTCAAGAGTGAGGCAAGGATGTCACACAGAGTTTCATCGACCAACGGTCAATACAAATCAAAGCAAGCTGCTTTGTGACGTATCATTTGTTGCTTTTGGTCTCAGTCCCAGGTGGAGGTGCATGGCCTCGCGAGCATCGGACAAGTTCATAGCTGAACAATTTGCATATCTAGGTACAGTGACAGGAAAGATACCACGACCAGGGTCTAATCGGCTTCTGTGCCCACTCATATCTCCGCCGCTGGTACTTCCTTCCCACTTATCGCAACTCCAGCCTGTTCAGTACCTAATAATACTTACTTCCTGTGACGCTACAAATGGTCGGCTAGAGTGCGAGCAGGGTCGATGAGCATTCGGACGTCAGAGCTTCCGCCTTCCGGCACTGTACGGACTTATCCTCGTGTTCCAACAAGGTTTGCTCAGTGGTTATTCATCAGGCATCCCGACTATGAAGTTTGGCAGAGACTTCCATCGGAACATCAAGCCCAAATGGGCCGGCGATTATGTCCACTACAACGAATGGAAAGTCCTCTCGAAAACTTCGAGAATCAAAGGTAAGTTCAGTTGGACTCGTGACCTCCAATACTTGTGCGGGTGGACTGCTTAGTTTCTCTTCTGTGTCCTCGATTGTGCGGGTTGCTTACATGTTAGGTACAGAGCTCAACGAGGCAATACAACGCGACCATCTGATGGTAGCGAGCTTTCTTCAGCGCCAGTATGAAGCTGTTGGACAGCATTTTTCGAATTTGAGTGACGAATACGGCATAAATGCGGCATCGTGGAAACGAGATGCTCTTCTTCCCACAATGCCGCGTGAGGTCGACGACATCACATCCGCGTTGGAGAGCATATGTTACATGCTCACGGACCTGAGTACATACATTAGTCTCACACAAGGAGCCACACAGCGGATCAAGTCCAAAACTACCGTTCCTCCCTGCGCAGTTGAAAAACTCGAGAAGACCCTGCAACAGACGGCTGCTGAGTGGACGAAGGACATTCAACATATCAACGCCATTTTGCAATGGCTTCATGGGCCCAAGTCGTCCGTGGAGGGCACATCATTGCTGATCGCCAATTTTGAAGCCAGCCACCCTTCGCAATCGTCGAGCTTCGAACTGGCCTCAAGAGCTGTGCAGCAAGATTCTGTTGCTGGACTGGAGACGTATTTTCATGATGAAGCCCTTCACGCAGCTACGCCGGGCACCCAGGCCGCTCTGCTCGCCCTGACGAAGATGAGCATTCTCTACTCATCCTCACAATGTCTTCCTCAGCTGGTTTCTCGGCTGATCTCAACGCACCACATCAGTCAATATCCTTCTCAGAATCCACTGCGTCTCCTGATACTCCATGCTGCACAAATCAAAGATGAGCGTCTTATGGACCAGACTGCGTCCCTGGCAATTCATTCGGTGCTGAGTCGCTTGGATCCAGGACATCAATTGGAGATGCTGCTTTCCCCAGACACACTCGGTCGCCTGCCTTTGCATTACGCAGCTGCATCTGGAATGGCCGACACCTGCAGCGATATGGTTCGACACCTGGCATTCATTCAGGGCATTGCGGCAGCGAACAAAGCTCCAGTTCTTCTGACACCTGATCGTCTGGGTGACACGCCACTGTCGGCTGCCATCAGCCAAGGGCGGCTTCAGGTCCTGGTGAACTTTCTGCGTCTTCTACATCCCTCCCACAACAACACATCGCCCAATGGCATGGAACAATACGATGGATATCTCCACAAAATGCTTTCCTTGGCCATCAGATCCCAGCGCATTCATATCACAGAGGCTCTCATCGATCATGAGCCTCAGGCACTGGCAAGGCTGTCGAAGATCCATGAATTACTGTATCCGGCATCCCAGTACGGCCAGCCCTCGGTTGTTGAGAGAATCGCATCTCATACAAGCAATATCAATGTTGGGATGGAGCCGAATGGACGAACACCGCTGATGGAGGCTGCTAGCTACGAACATACAGCTGCGAGATTGGAGTGGCTGGCCACAGTGCCTGGACGGCAATAGACCATGCGGCTTTCAAAGGTCCACCAGCTCTTGTGAAGAAACTACAGGGCCTGGCAACGGAGCCTCCAGTATCCCTGGAGTTGACAGCACATCATGCGCGGGATATCAAGTTGCACAACGAGCGTCCTGAGCGCCGGAACCAGGCCTCCGTGGACATAGGGACAATCGGGAACTCGCAAACTTGCAGCTTTATTTTCTCGAATCTTGGCCACTTCGACATGGAGAAGGAATTCAAGATTCTCGACGTGGACCCTTTCCGTAGGCTCGTCGCGCCCATGCAGATTCCAGAGAGTAGCTTGACACTGGACATCTCCGCTATCGACTGCCACGCCCCCAGGCCGTGCCGGGTATCATTCCCCGTCCTCGAAGATCTATCGAACGATCCCTTCGTGTTCACTGCAACCATGCCCGCTTCAGCGAAGTTTCTATTCAGAGTCTACAGCTCTGCGCTTCCGGGGCAATGTGGAACTCATCCAGGAAGGCCCATCGGATCAGCGGTCGTGTCGCTCAAGGATCTTCGTCGAGGACTGGGTCCTTCACTGGAGAGTCTTGAGAGAGACTATACCGTGTCCCTTGTCTCCTCAGACACGTTTGGCAGCAATTTCGTTGGCACTTTCACCTTCACTTATGTAATCGCGAAGCCATTCCATTTCGACGGGTCGCCACCAACACCATCCAAAATGAAATTGGCACGGGAGGATACCCCGTTAGTTGCAGGCCACCGCGGTAAGCTTCGTCGGTCTGATGAACAACCGTGTCTATTACTGACCTCAACGAACTAGGTCTCGGCCAGAACGACGCACATCAGAATCGCTTGCAGTTGGGAGAAAACACTTTGAGCGTACGCAGCAGTCACTATCTCGAAGAAGTGTTTCTTATTTTTGAATTTGGAACGACTAATCTTTGAATTGCATACAGTCACTACTCTCGGCGCTTGATCTTGGAGCAGATATTCTTGAGGTATGAACTTCCAGCTTCTACTTAAAATCACAGAATGCCCGCCTCCTAAAGTTGCTTGAAAAGTAACCCATGACTGACACTCTCCATAGTTTGGTGAGTATTTAACTCAACTTGCCCGATCACATCGGAAGGCTCCAGCATATCTGACAGATCTTAGATGTTCAAGTAACACGAGACTTGATTCCCGTAGTATATCATGACTTTCTGGTCAGTGAGACTGGGACAGATGCCCCTATGCACACCCTCACCTATGAACAGGTAGGTGGGCTCATGACCTCGCAAAATCACGCAGTATACACGATATTGACTTATGTATGCAGTTCATGGTGCCCAGTACCATGCAAGATAGCGGGACGCGACCACTCGGAACATCAAATTCGCTACTCATAGCGACCAAGCCTCATGCAGAATCTTCACGACCAAGGTCACGCTCCCATGGTAGTCGTAGCCGGAACAATGTAGATGTGATAGCCAGGCTCAAGTCTACCTTCACCGTCCAACAATTCGGTTTCAAGGGAAATATTGGGAGTCATTGCGTACACGGGCCCTTCATGACCCTTCAGCAGTTGCTTGTACAAATTCCTCCATCTGTTCCTTTCGAAATCGAACTCAGTACGCATATGAAATCCCCTTGGTACCTGTTGCAAGTTTGTGGCTTCGAATGCTAAGTCGAACCTCTCGCAGAGTATCCAATGCTCTTTGAAGCTCGGGACTTCGACATGGACCCGATCATAATGGAGCTGAACCTTTTCCTTGACACGTTACTCTCAGTCGTGTACCAATACGGCGGCAGCAGGCCGATATTCTTCTCCTCCTTCAGCCCAGAACTGTGCATCCTGCTGTCAACCAAGCAGCGCATCTACCCGGTGTTGTTCCTCACTGAGTCTGGCTACATCCCAACCCGAGACATACGCGCGACCTCTTGTCAAGAGGCTGTTCGAATTGCCAGGAAATGGAACCTGGCTGGGGTCGTGATACGATCGCAACCGTTCGTCGCATCGCCGATGTTGATTGCTCTGATCAAGGGCTCAGGGCTGGTCTGTGCCTCGTGGGGTGACCTGAATAATGACTTAGACTGTGCCAAGGTATCTAATTATCTATGATCATTTTTTTTATTGATCTCAGGCCAGTGTGCTGATGCGTATTTTAGGTACAGGCGGACGCACACCTAGATGTGATCATTACCGACAAGGTGGGTGAGGTTGTGAGATGTCTGGGTCGCTGAGAAGCTACCTTGATGGCAGCTAGAAGGCGTAAACAAGGGTTTTTCATTCACATAGCATGGACAGATGAGACAAATACATCGCGATGGGGAGCAGGTTGGTAGGGGAGAGCTAAGATGGTATTGTTGGCATACTGTGTAGATCGTTTTTCCATGGTGGAGCGGGGGAGGGGGGCATGGTAAATACATAAGTACTTAGACTGCTGCGTTGCTTTTTTTCATTGACGTCTGTACTGGGTTTCTATAGCTGCTCTACCCGTGTCCAGGCTTATGGTCCTCTTGCTCGCGTCCCTCTTCCATTTCTTCGGCTACGGGCAGCATAGATTCGATTCGCATTTAGATGATGCTCACACCGAACCCGGCCCATTGCCACTGGCCTCGAGCAACACATGCGGATACCGTTCCTCTTTCTCTGCGAATGATCATCACGAACGTGCTTTCGATGCTTCTCGCACACAGCAAAATAGCCTGAGGGCAGTGAGCACCCACTTTTAGTACAAATGCCAGCACGTCTTTTACTCCAGTATAGCTTATTCGAAGCATAGTTTGCTGTCTCTGGGGCTTGAGCGTGGTCACGTACGGGATTGCGTACTTGGACTGAGCAGGTTATTCTGGCGAGGGTTCCAGCACCTGCAGCAGGGGAAAGCTGCAGTGAAGACATCTGTTGACTGAGATTGAATTCCGTTCTGGCTTCGGACAGCAGCTCGATGAGCTCAAACCTCGGAAGGCCGTGGATCCTAGCCCAGCACTCAGCGCAAACATCTTTCTGGACATGAGACTGGTCTTCAATGATAAAAGAGTAGCAGACAACACAGTCCACCGCGTAACCGGGCTCGGGCTGGGGGACAGGGGAAGCCTCTTCAGTTCCAGCGTTCTTCCTGCACTGCAAGAAGGCACGAAGGAGAGGACCGTCCTGTTTGAGAGCCTCGGCGCTTCGCCACACCTTCAGACCCTCCTGACCTTCAACTCTGAAGCGCAGGAGATACTCGGTCTTGCCATCGATGGTTCGCCTCCCCAGCACTTTGAGATATTCCGCGGGCCGGCCGAGGAGTGCATTGCTGGAGGCAGGATCCGAACACATTTCCAATTCAGTATTTTCGGGCTTGAGGCTCACTTACCTGGAAGAACCTGTACTTTGAAGTAGATTGTCTTGGGCGTGGGGTATCGTGAGTTGATGAAGCCTTTGTATGAAGATTGATGCGTTGTGTGGTCTGCCAGTTGATCGTCTTCGTCGCCGTTCCGACTGGCTTCATATACGAGTTCTACCCACCGGCAAGAGCTTGTTCGTGCTGAAACAACATCGTTGATGCCGAACAGCGCTTACCTTACTGTTGAGGTCAGAAGCGCAGAAGTTGGCCTCTTCCCTTATGATGAGCCCAGAGACCTGGAGCCAAAGACTTTTGAACTTGCTTGGTCAACAACACAAAGGAATAGAAGCCATAATGGGGCTGTCCACGTACATACCCAGGACAGCATCCGTCCCGACTGGATATACCGGACAAAGAAAAGAATGAAATCTTGTGCAAACTTGGCCAACCTGCTAGGGATTGGTTCAGAGAACGATTCTCGACATACTAAGGCACGAGTGAGAATTTGGCGCCTTGGGGAAAGGGGCAATACCTAGGTACACACCATGTCCTACTGTCAGGTGGGTGACATGGTGCCGAATCAAATGTCGATATTGAGACGAGGGAATCACTGACAGCGTTCTGGACCAGCAAGACACCAAATACTTCGAAACAATGAGCATACTGGCCTTGCCGAGAAGCTTGCCTTGAAATGATGTTGCTCCCAGCCAGATCCACAGTACAGCCCAAGGAGCACACATAGGTATGCCAGAGAACTGTCTTGCCCCAGCCACCGCCAATGTGGAGGCCACGTCCTTCCACCCAGCAGAATAAAGACCCCAACACCTGCACAAGGGGACAATGTGACCGTCCGGTCCACTCGGCCGAGAGCCTAGAAGCGCGCGTGTCTTCAAGCGTGCCCTGTTCGACCAAATTTTCCTCTCTGAGTCCCTAATTTAGGAAACTGTACAGAGTACAGAGTACACCGCACATGATATAAGCTGGAATCCGGCCACCGAAGATCGACGTGCAACGTGACACCAAACCCAGCACAACGGGAAGACATGAAACAATCTGCAGGAGAGACCCAAGCGGAGGTGTGTGTCCACGGTCAGGTTCATCCATGATGCAGCCCTGTCAGCGAATGTGACGTCCTGACGTCGTGGAGTAAGCCCTCTTGCGTACCCAAAAGGGCACGCGGTGGAGGCCCATGTACGCACATTTCAGGCCCAGCATACATGGCAGATCGATGCAGATGGAATATTCGAAAAGCCCCCTCTAAAGATGACCGATCTGTCCGCTCTCCACCCATCATCCAATCTTCACTTCACTTCCCTCGGTCAACCAGACCGATAAGTGGATAACCCTCGGACTCGAAGACATCGTGACGTGCACAGCCACACGAGCTTTAAAACTCATCACTGCAACACCCACGCTCCCCTCTGTTGACGATCACCGCATGCCGGTTTTTGTGTGTGGCACCACCCGGCCCATTGGCAACGTCGTAGACAAACGCAGGTACGAGAGACATTTGGGACGGCGTGTCATTGGCCCGAGGAACGAAATACTGCATTCTTTAGGCTCCCGTACCGTACAAAAGGACTGCGGCCTCCGGCTTGGGGTTGCAGTGGTCCAGATGGGTCCAGATGTCCACACCCTCTTCATTCCCCCGCGCTGCAGATGGTGAGATGGGGGGAGACCGGGGTTGTCAGCAAATCGGCTGAACTAAATAACCCCCAAGGACGGTTATGTCCGGAATCTCCTGACCGCCCTTCAGAGCTCCCTCTGGCGGTGTTCCTAACACCGATCGTCGTCGTGAGTGGTGTTTTGAAGTGTAAAAATGGCTAATTTGGGACCTCGGTATCATTATTGGTATTTCGATGTCGAGGTGTGAAGACGTGCCACATGGCTCGTGTTGTTATCCATCTGACCGTTAACATTGTGTCCTGCGGGCGTTGGATCCAGCTTTTGCGACACCATGACCTATAGTTGAGATAACACAACAGTCGAAGGAAATAGCCATTTATCAGCTTCTACGAGTCCTCCATAGAAGGAGGCCCGTCAAGAATGCCTGTCCATGCATAGCTGCACGACAGGTGTGTGCTTGATTGATAATGGTCAATGTGCCGTGATGTAGAGCTAGAGGATGACGTGAGACGGTTTCCAAAAAAGATTGATGGTGTCGACACTTCAGCAGGAAATAAGTGATCCATCAAGACGCATAGACGTATGCTGGTGCATAGTGACTGCCCCATCTCTTGAGACAATCACAAGTCGCATACTTATCCAGTCATGGTTCGAAGTAGGCAAAAGAATCGCGGCCTGGGAGAAAATCTTGCTTGCTTGCGTGGCTGTGGTACACTCACTGCACCTTCGTTTCAGGACACGCAGCTATCTTCAATGGGCCTCGCAGTGGTTAGCACCAAGACACGTCGACGGGAAGTTTGATAGGTAGCCCTACAGGGCTGCAGGGCCACGGCGGGGAGGCTTGCTGCAATCCGGCCGACACCGCTGCAGCCTTCACGTCGCGCCGCATGGCGTTCGACCGCAGCAGCTAACCCCTGCTGGCCTATGTTCGACATGAGACTGCGCTGTCTGCTGGCGACGCACACGCCAACGTTTGGATTTCGCACTGCTCATCACCGCGCGTGAATGTTG
This sequence comes from Ophiognomonia clavigignenti-juglandacearum, assembly GCA_003671545.1. Taxonomy (NCBI): domain Eukaryota; kingdom Fungi; phylum Ascomycota; class Sordariomycetes; order Diaporthales; family Gnomoniaceae; genus Ophiognomonia; species Ophiognomonia clavigignenti-juglandacearum. Next base: position 104,022 of record PYFS01004882.1, on the reverse strand, counting down.
TGCTTCGTTGAGCCGCAGGACCTATTAACGGTCACGCCCTGCTAGGTTAGGTTGAAACGCATGTGTCCAGCTGGCAGCTTGTACATGCCGTGCCCGTTTTTAGAAGGCATCCCGAGGTCATCATGCTTGCAGGCCGGACGCCTAAGCTGTGCAGCCACAGCCAGCAGACACAGTCCCGCGTTTTATGGCGAATCATAAGCGTTGTCTTGTGTAGGGCGCTCGCAATAAGCTTTCAGGCCTGGTCATGTCCCCGGTCAGCCCACCCACGACCACAGATGCAACGCCGATAGACAGTGATCCTGAGATCTTGAGCACCTCAGATTTTGGACTCCGGACTGCGGCTGTAGTTTGCCGAGGCGATATATGATTCCGTCTGTATTTTTTTGTTGTCGCCTAAAATAGCAAGTAGCTCCTCATTCGTCATGTGAAGTCGATGACATGGGGAACGGGAAGCTGTGCCTGTGATTAGGGCGTGTGAGTGATATGACAATATGACACCTTGCAGGTCTAGTGGTCCCCAGTGGGCTGAGCAGTGTTGCAGTGCCCAGTTTTGACTCCTGCGGCAGCATGCAAGCGACGACCCAACTGTTATCAGACTGTCAGCATCTATGCATGTGTCTGCATCTCGACACAAAGCGACCGGGGCTTTTTGCTGTGAGTCGGTGACGCCTGGACAACATATATCAAATGCTGGTGCACGCTTTCCTGGAGTAATGTCACAGTCAAATATATGTCATAGACTGCTCTTCACAGACCTGGAGTTTGGTGTTGACATTTTCATTTCACCCACACCATCCCTTGTGTTTCTTTTTGTCGTTTGGTGTTCTCGCGCTTCCTGAACTGTTAGATACTTCAAAATGCAAGGCTCTTCAAGTTCACTCCAATTACCGGCTTCGGATCCGCCATCTCCGTCCTCAGATGGGGGCGCAAAATCTTCAAGAGTGTGTTTGAACTGCAGGAGGAAAAAGAAGAAGTGCGATAAGAAGCTTCCGTCCTGTGGAAGATGCACCTAGTGAGTCGACTCTGTCGTCGAGGCGATCCAGGGCTGACCACTGAACACCTGCCAACAGTTCCCTCGAGTTTTGCGAGCATGAAGACGACGAAGCCTTTTCCAAACTACCGGAAGTACCGGGCCGCACGAATTTTGAGGCTCGAAGCAGTGTTGGTGTCCAACCCACCTACGCAGTAACGCCGTTCCCGGGGGGCTCGCTTGGATTCGCCAGCCCGGTGATAAGCCCAGCGCTTTTTGCACCTTTGGAGACGACTGAAGACGCACACTCCTTTGTGTTCCGGAGCGTTACGCAGATTATGGGCGACAGAATGACGGCCGAAAGTAACGTGCGATATTATTTTGGAACCATCAACACCTGGTTTACCGTCGTCGAGCGCACAAGTTTCGAAGAGCGGATGGGCATGATATGGGCAGAGCCCTCGGCCGAGATAGGGTTGCTGGCGCTGTGTATGCATTTGGTCATTCGAACGCCAGAAGAGAACCCCGTTGTATCGATGCAGGGCGGGCTCTATCATTCTGTGAAGACGCTGTACGGAATAGTGGCTGCAAAGACTCCTCTCACGATCTCCGTTTTGCAAGCAAACCTGCTGGTTTGCCTGTATGAGATTGGCCATCTCATGCCACAGCAGGCATATTTGACGCTGGGCATGTGTAGCACCATTGTTCGCGCGTTTGGATGGCTTGAGGAGTCGTTTTGGGGCCAGGATCAGTGGATGGTGCGAGCAGGAGAATTGAAGCTGTGCTCGATTCTCTGGTGGTCGATGGTGTTTCTGGAGAAGTGAGTCCACCTATTCGCCACATCATTCTTTTCTGTCTTGCAGCTGACGGGGAAAAAAGCGCCCTTCAATGCGAGGAGATCGGGTACCCGCGGGTCGTGCCCGAGCTCCCTTTCTCGATACCTTTTCCCGGAACCTTCGACCCAGTGCTTCAAATGGCACATGGCACGCAATATGGCGGGCCCATAGCAGGAGCTTTCCAGTTCGCAGACCAGGGGGATAACAAAATCGATACCATCGTATTTCCAGAGGCGAAGTCGGCATCATTGCTGTCCCAAGTGCTGGGGCAGACATCGGGTCGTCAGTCACCAGCCTTTGCCCGCGAGACGCTGCATGCTGCCATAGTCGACCACGCACGCGCAGTCGTGTCGACCCCGTGGAAAGATGGAAGCCGGTTCGCAGCGCTGAGCCTCACGTACACGTAAGAAAAGTTCTGCTCCCGGGCCCCACGAGTCTCCCTGCAAGACCAACAGCTTGTGCTGACTGAGCAAGGTGACAGTGCGATGCTCAAGCTCAATTGGCCGTCTCTTGGAATCGGTAGGAGAGGGAGTCAGATGGCTTTCGATCCGGGCGACAGTGCTGCTGTGCAGAACACCATACACGTCGTCGATTCCATCTGTCAGAGCGCCCAGCTCATCGCGTCTTCCACGGGTAATATGTCGTTCCTGGCACCTCTTGTGCCCACACTCGGACACAGCATGTTCTTGGCAGCCAAAATATTGGTCGTGTATGGCGACGCGTTGTACGTGAGCACCGAGTACTCGAGTAAAGTGCGGCTGCTGCGGGCGTGCATCGAGGTGTTTGCCAAACGGTGGAAAATCGCGGGTGAGTTGCACGGTCCACAGGCATTTGATTCCGGCGGATTGATGATTGCTGACAAATAAATTCCAGATCGCTACTTACAAGCGCTGGACGCAACTATTCAAGCAAAAGTGATGCGCGCGAGGTGAATTGTCGGCCAGTAGGTTAGGGCTGTGGAGGCCGGTCGCATACTGGATGCAGATCAGTCAAGGTAAACAGCTCGACGACAGCTCCGACACACAGCAGAATGACGGACGTGGAGGTCAGGATGATAGAGTAACAGGCAATTCTGGCAGTTCCCGAGGCTGGGCCAAATATTCGCTTCGACGGTTCGGCGCGCAGAGCGTTGCTGATACCAGCGATTGGGTTTTGGCAGATTGAATCTGGCGTTGGCGTTGGTGGAACCAGTTTGCCGACAGCAGGACCTGTTTTAGTGATACATCATTCACCCTCTTCCACTCGATAGGGTTTTGTTTCTCTGTGGATGGAAGTGGACGGAAGGTGGTTGTCCTCCCGAGTCGAGGGTGGTGGTCGTATTGGTTACATAATCCACATCTTACCTCGCATCCCCGGACTACCGACCGCTACCTCCTAACCTCGTCTAAGATAGTGTAACTTATTAATCCCTGCTCAAAACATCACCAAACTACAACACTACCAATACAGATCTTCTCGTTCCTGTCTCCTCAAGACCACACCTTTCGCACTCCAAGCTTCTGTTTACCGGTATGGACTTTTGGCCACGGGCTCATGCAGATCAGTGAAGGTTTCCGAGGCTTTTATCAGGCGCGTTGACTGAAGTGCCCGGTGGGCACGTGCTCATCATGCAGACAGTCCTCCCGGAGGAGAATCCCTCGATCGAACATCGCGTGTTCATAGTCTGACAACTTGGAGTACAGCTTAACATCCCACAAGGCCTTCGTCATACGAGTCTCTCATGGTCGTTCTTGCGGTTAGGCTTGCCACGCCATCACGCGCCGCGAGTGACCTCGTCTCGAGTCAGCGCCAGCTTCACCAAGAGTTCTCCTCTCACGATTCGCCACGAGCGGAAAGTCGGTGTCGCTGAGGTGATGCTGTGAGCAAGGCGCATCCCATGTGTAGTCGAAGTGGACCGACGCACGAACTACACCCTTGCAAACATGGCAGCCATGCGCAAGGCTGAACGGCGGAAAGACAAGCTGTCAAATTTGCTTCGAATCTCGCATCGGAACCTTGATTCTCTTCCAATCGCATCACTTCTTGCGCCGAGTCCATCTATCCCCGGCTATAAGGCCTGTGCGAGGCTAGGTTCGAGAAGAGATCTCCTTTCTTCGTGGTGGAACTCTCGATCGCAACGAAAAGTCAATCACCATCAGAGCGGCATGATCCCAGTCGTAAGATCGCCAAGCAACGACTCCTGCTTCTGCCCAGACTTCTCGAAGCTTGAGCCTGGTTGTCTTTTACACCGGGCGTGCCATCCCAATGCCTCACTCTAACTCACTGACTCAACTCATGTCCATCTGTGTTATAACGAATGGTGCATTGGCGTGTAGGGCAGTACGAGCCCACTCAAACTGTCAGCTATTTGAGGCGAAAGAGCATAAACCGCCCGCTGAGTTGGTAGCTGCCAGCTGGGCAGTAGTATACTTCTCGGTAAACGAACAATCTCCGTTTCCGAGAGATGGCAGCCCTGGACCATACGTCTAGTGTCCATGGCAAAGTTTTCCTCTTCAATCTAAAGGAGGCATGGCGATGTCAGCGCTCGGCGCATACCAACCTTCTTTTGCCCCCTGCACTGTATCAGAATTCTAGAACCAGACGGCTGACAACCGAGCACCTGTTCGTGATCTACCTGGAAAGGTTCCCCATTGACGGGTTACTTTGCCTTTTCCAGACTGGCGTCGCAGTGGCATGTCCAGTCCTGGCCGAAGACCTTGTTTCACGATCTGACCCAAGATTCTTCAAATTCTATTTACCCAACCCATCATCCTGCCCACGTCAATTTCGGGCCCCTGGATATTCTCTTTTCCAGTCAATATGGCTCCTCGGCCGAAAGGCAGACAGACAGGTTGCGCTCGTCTATTATATGTCATACAATCCGATGTGCATGTTGCTGGCTCCTTGAAAGGACGCAGGGTCTCGTACTTTATTCCGCCTCGCATATCATCAGTCCCCGCCACATTTGCTCACCGCACTTAGTAGAATCGGTCTCTTTCCGTCTTCATTTCGTTCCGTCCTGCGTCTTTGTGTTTTTCTCGATTGGCATTCCAAGACGCTAGAAACCCGGTTTCATCAACAGCATATGCATTAAAAGTCTTCTTGCTGCCCAACGCGACGTGTTTTCCCCGACCGCCCCTTTGGTGAACGCTGGCCACCTGCAGCGACTCAGTCACACCACATATAGAAAGTACTTACGTGCCTACATACATAAATCACCTTGCCCCCGGGCCGGTCGCTTCGTCCCCGCTCATGGAGTATCCCATACTTTGACAACTCGTTCATATTGATTTCGCAGTTCCATGTTGCGGATGTCAACTCTTGCCCTGAAAATCGAAAGTGGAAGGAGATACTACGGCAATTTCACGCACCACCCCCAATGATGAGCACCTCCTCATCACGCACATCGCGCAAAGCGGCGACCCTGTCGAATGTATACTTTTCCAATGCGGTCTACTTCTCAAATCGTCAAATATACAATGGACATACCCCTGGATCTTTGAACTACAGCTGCATCAGTACTGTTTATTACTCGTTCGCGAGCGTGGCTTCTGATGGTAGCGTCTTGGTAAAGACCCTCATATCCTCCCGCGCGAGCTTTCATGTAGAGCAGCTCCATACTAACGACTCTCATAGCTGAGCGATGAATACGCGGATGCCCGAGCACCTTGTGATGGCGTATCAGGAGGCCTCGGGTCGCTCATGCACCTCAAGCAGAAGCATCCTCATCTTCAAGTCATTCTTTCCATTGGCGGCCCACAGTCTAGCCACGTCTTCCCAGCGGCAGCCGGAAACGCAGCATTCCGCGACAATTTCGCCCGCTCCGCGCGAGGCTTAGTAGAAGCCTCAGGACTGGACGGAATCGACAGTATGCGGCAATCTCCCAGCCTGCACTTGGCTTCTTCCGGTTCACTAACCCGGCGCGCACAGTCGTATGGCAATACCCAACCGACGCCACCCAAGGCGCCAACTTCCTCGCCCTCCTCGCCGCCGTGCGCATGTATCTCCCCGAAGAGCACTACCTCGTGACCGCCGCCCTCCCCGCCTCGCGCTCCGTCCTCGCCGCCATCGACCTCCGCCGCGTCGCCGACTATCTTGATTTGCTGAATCTCACGGCCTACGACCTCTTCGGGCCCTGGTCGCCGCGGTCGGGCCACCACGCGCAGCTCTATCCGTCTAGCAGCAAGGAGGACGAGAGCACGTGCGGCTCCGGCGCGGTCGCGTATCTCGTGGCGCAGGGGGTGCCTGCGCGGAAGATCTTGTTCGGCATTCCGCTGTTTGGGCGGAGTTTTCCCGGGGTCACGGGCCCGGGGCACAGGTTTGGCAAATCGAGTGGCGGTGATGGGCCCGGTGGTGCGATTGAGTACTCACAGCTGCCGCGGAAGGGCACGAAGGAGATTGTTGATAGGAGGGCGTGTGCGGCGTTTTGCGTGAGTAGTGGGAGTACGGGCTTTACGTCTTACGATAACCCTGAGACGGTGAAGATAAAGGCGAGCTTTGTGAAGAAGAAGGGCTTGGGCGTAAGGATCCCTTTCAACTCTCCGTCTGCTACCATTCCAGGTCACTCATTGCTGCGAGACTGACACATTCTGGGTTCACAGGGACTTTTCTACTGGACTGCACCGACGGACTCCAAGGATAGCAAGAGGAGTCTTGTTGCTGCTGGATTTCGAGCTTTACACAGTTCTGGCTGAGCCTTTGTTTGATAGACAGAGTTGGCACGATGATGAGCGAGAGAAGATTCACGGGGCATGTTAAGAGACGACTGGACGACTGAACGACACGGCACAATCATGAATAGACCAACAAGAGAGGCCTGGGATACACCGAGAATTACACGACATACCATAGATACCCCTACATAGCTACAATACCCACTTTGATACACAATCATGAGAGCACGACATCAACATCGAAGCTTCCGCACCAAACCACAGCGCTGCACTTCGGTCCTGATTTCACCAACACGATACCTACGTCGGTCAAGCCCATCGAGTCTCACTATAGCGCGAGGTATGCACCCAGATACCGAGAATCTCCCGAATTTTGTGTCTCATTGGTCGGTCATAGAATAGTGCAGACTGGCATTCGAGCGGACCCTGGCTGTCTGGCGGACTTGACGCACAAAATCACAATATGCACTGCAGGGCGATCTCGCGCCCCACTCACCCCGCAAAATATCCCCATAAAGAAAGGCCCCAGCTGCACGGTGATGCCATCGATGGATTTAGGTTTCTCAGGAAAATATGACCAGTCGCAAAAGCTGAGCGGGATGACTTGGCACGAGACCTGGTGTTTCGTATGTCCATCACTCTTGACGGGATTTCGGGGGGCCACAGATGGTGTCGTTGAATCAGCTCTCATACCTAGTAGGGCAATCGAGAGACGAAGCCATCTTAACCGCTCGCCGATATATATGCAGTGTTTTTCTGCCGAGTACAAACCTTTAGACCAGACACCACACACGTGAGTCATCGTGGACCTCGCCGGCGGTGGCATCGTCGCACTAGCGCACTAGCTGCATATTGGGCAGCCATCTCAGGGCTGATCTGAAACTTGCAGCTGTCCTGCAGGGCGGAATGAAGAATTGGAATCACAATCCTTTGTCTCTGGCACAGCATCGGCAAAGGCCCCGAAGATATCGTCGCGTGACGCTGCAGTCCGCTGCCCGGCGACTCGGACCAGCGCTGTCTCTAACCGAAAGACTTTGCCGGACGATCCAAGGTCTCGGATCGTGCTCCGTCACTTGGTGAAGATCTGTCTTCGTGTGCGGTGCGCTGAGGAAGACGATCGCCAGTGTCCATGGAGTGTCGAATTGCCGTTTCTGATCGGCTTGGACAAGCACCTTCAACTGGACCCTGCAGTGGGGCGAAGTCAACCGAGTCGCTCACGTTTTCGTGAGCCTCTTCAGTAGTGTTGTCTTCTTCTGCCGTCAAAAACGACGAGACCGAGTCGGCGTCGTCGTTTGTGTCTGTCAAAGCAGCCAGCTGCATTGTTGAACGAAGCTACCGTCCTCCTAGCCTCCAGTAATTGCGCGACCACTGTCGAGATGACCACCTCTGGTGCGAATATAGCCGTCGCGAACCACTTGAGATTTCTTTTCCAGATGATGATTTCGCTCCTAGACTTTCAAGTCAGTAAACGCTGTTTTGAAGAGACTCTAGAGATGTTCAGGTGCCAAGTGGCAGTCCCGCGGAGACTGTTGAAAGACTCACTCTCCAATACCAGGAGTATTCAGATGCAAGATAATTCATGTACACGCAAAAACCCTAGCAAGGCTGCTCCAGACGAGGTACCAAGATGACCTTGTGCTTACGACGGGCGCCAGCCTTCGCGTCCAGGTGTCGTCTCATTCGAAGTCAATGGCGTGGACGTGTTCGCCATCAACGCGGTGGAAATGGTCGCCATCATTGGCCCATTAACGTAAGGGCGTGGGCAACAGAGAGAGGGGTGGAGTGACGAATATCGGGAGGGTGCATCTTCTCTCGATATGTCTTGTGGAAGCAAGAAAATGCGCCTGGGGCAAAGAATACTTAACTATTCGAAGACCGGGAATTGCATCTTGACGCCCAAGGTCCCAGCCCCTCCCTCAAGCTGAACCTTAAGTATAGTGATGCTACAGGTGTATGCATGCTGGCGACCTCCGGACTGCACAGCCTCAACTATAGCACAATCCCCAATCACTGGGTATAGTATGTTGTGGTGGCAAAACGCTCAACTCACTCAGCCAGTGCCGTTGATATAGCACTCTACGGTAAGCGAAGCCTCATTGTGAGCACAGTCATGCTTCGACTTGGATGCCATGCCTAGAACGAGCTCTGGCGCTACACAAAGTATGTAACGTTTGCGGAGTTTTCACTGGACCTCTGCTGCGGCCTTCATGATGGGGGATGTGATAACGAAACTACAAATAGGTGCACAGGCACATGTGACGGCAAGGCTCTGGAACATAGATGTGTCTAGAATAGCGTCTTGTACAGAGAACTTCCGTCTGGTTCCTGAGTCACCAAATATTACTGACATGTAAAGGCTGGACGGCGATTTTAGCGGTCCCAGGCTGCAACTCATGACTACATCCACTTGCCTGCCAAACCACTGATCACAGCGATCAAGTACATAATTCCCATTAAAAAACCACAGTAGTTTATATGTGCGCTGGAGCATGCCGGGCCCCCAGAGACCGGATCCGTGTGATTAAAACGCATGGGATAAGTGATGGTTAGTAGTTCCCGAACATCCCGCCAAGTTAGAATTGGTGACATCGATAGATGAAGGGCAATGCGACTCCAAACACTGCGGGAATTTCACACAGGATATTGCACCGAAGTAGGTAGATAGCCAAGTATGAGATTGGTAGTATCTAAACGTTGCCCAGCGATATATTTCTACCTATGTAGACGCTGTGGCACATGGATATATTCGTCTCTTTCTTCACATGCCAAATTCGACGACACAATTATGTGGTCTCTCCTGAGCTAAAGACGCCATGACGGTCTGAGACCCTCCTTTTGCAGACGATCAAAGATGTGCTTAACGCCAATGCCTGTCCGTGTCAGAACGCCTTCCGTGGTCTGTGGGACAAAGAAAAGACGAAAGAAAAAAGACGCCGTGCCAATGCCCCGGATCCCCTTGGTCTGCCCGCCGGGCGATAATATTTTTCGCTTCAATCGTCATTGAACAACAAAAGAGACGTATCTGCGAATTTGCGTCTGGGTATCATGTAAGAATAAAAAAAAAGCCATGACCGTGAATGAAAAAGAGAAGAGACGTGACAAAATGCGCGATCCACCTTCACCGCCCAGGTGAATTCATCACCCTCATCGAAACCCGGGAAACACCGCGCGGGTGACTCTTCTCCACTTGGGTTGCCCCTCAGGACCCTCCTCATCGTCCGACCCGATTCCAGCCAGGCTACGCATTCGCGTTCGTGCCTCGGCCGTGGGACTGTGACGGTGGGGAGCCTGCAGCACGGCTACCGCTGCAACACTGTTGCTCGGCCGGTACAGCTTCCTCGTGAAGCCGGTGCGCCAGTTTCGCAAAGGGCGCCCATCCTGCAGCTGCTCGCCGCCCCCTTCCTCCACTTCCGTGACATGTCCGCGCAGGCGGCGAATAGCGCGTTCACGGCGTACCATGGCATTGGTGATGGGTGGCGAGTAGCCACGGGGCAGCATCGAGGTCTTGCACATTGGACACAGCGAGCTGTTTTCGCTGAGGAACTCGTCGATGCAGTCCGGATGGAAAATATGGCCGCAAGGTAGCTCGCGAATGATGCTTATCCGGTTTTTATATTCCTCGAGGCATATGGTACACTGCGGTTGATAGTCAGTCGCGGTGCTGGTGTTGGTAAAGCCCGTCACCGTCGAGCGCGGGCTAGCCAGAGCCTTCTCTTCTGTTATGATCGTGGGAGCTGGCGTCGCTTCCGGTCCTTCTCCCAAGTTGTGACTGATGTGGTCATCTCGGATTCGCGCCGGGGCTGGCATGCGTGGGGACCTAGGCGACGTGGGCGGGCTGGCGGGTGTTGGTTCGTAGTTGTAAGTGAAGAGTGGGAACTTTTCGATGTGTTCAATAGGAACCCGAACTCGCTTGATATTCATGGCTTCCAGGTTCACTTCTCCGCTTGCGACCCGCCGTTCAAGGGATAACCTGCGCCTTCTCTGAAAGTAATGCATGAGACAGGACACAAATGCGACAAATGCAAGCAGCACTCCGACACAGACAAGAATGAACACCCAAATTGTTGGCAAAGCGCTGGGAGTAGACATGTGGATCTTGGTCCATATCCGTATGTAGTCGTTTTGATTCGGACTGTAGAGGGCGGTGATGTTGGATCCATAGGGTACAGCGCTGACATTGCCATTGTAAAGTCCCAGCTGGGTCATCATGGCGGACCCGGCGCTTGCCGAGAGAGCGTAGACGGGAAATTTGCTGGACTCTTTCCATGCACCATGATCATACAAGTTCCATATTTGGCTGTCGACATCTGGTGGCTTTGTTGTATCGTTGCTGCCGGGCACATAGGTGATGAAGCCGCGAAGAGGGTCGGACGCAGCAGCTCCCATGTACAGCCTGGTACAAGTGGAATTATACCAGGGTACGAGGGCGATGAGGTTGTAGTCGACTGGAGGTAGGTCTCTCTGGCGGACGGCGGTCTCGGGAACATGTTGGGCTTCGAGTTCCTTACATGGGTGGTTGGTCGGGATGTCGGGGATGTAGAGCAGTCCCTGAATGATGCCGTTCTGTGTGGAGGCATATCTCGAGGTGAGGATGGTGATATTGGAGTCGAGGTCGGCAGAATATGCGATGTCGCTCTATAGGGCAATGTCAGCAAAATGCTTGGGGTGGAAGTGTTGGTGGCTGTGAAAGGTGAAAGGCGGGACAGTTAGTCGTCTGCGGGAGAACTCACGGTAAGAGCTGTGATGTTCTTGACGATGGTGGAAGGTATGCTAGCATCGCCGGACCAGACGGGATTGCTAAAGAGAAGGCTGGGAGGATGTTAGCGCACGTCGAGGCGGGGTCGGAGTCGAGATCGAGATGGCTTCTTGGAACGGGTGTTACTGTGCTGCGGTCTTGGCACTATCGAGGGCAGATGGAGAGAACAAAAGCAGAAGTAGAACACATACACAGCATTTGCGATGTCGTCGACGTAGGCTGTGAAACAAGTAGGCGGTTAGCTAACAAAGTGCGGTATGTGTGTGGTGCGGTACGGTGCGGTGCCGTCGGGTGCGGCACAGTTATTAAGTGGGTTGCGAAGGTGAGGCTCGCGAGTGCCAAGGGTTGCCAAGAATCCCGGGAAGATCACCAAGCCTTTTTGACGGCTTGTCGTTTCTTTTCGAGGTCTTGGCTGAGAACAAGATGAAAAAGTCACGTACTATTGCCCATCATTGTTGAATATCATTGTGTGGGTGGACCGCCCAAGGCCCAAGGTGCAAACGCATCTATACGCTGACACAAAGGGGTGACCGAGATTAAAGAGAGCGACGATGGAGATGATGACGCCTGGAACGCCACACAGAGAGAGGGTGAGCGGGTGAGCGGATGGCGCGTAGTCCGTATCGAGGTAGCTTTTCGATGAAAATGGAGGTGAAGAAACCGAAGCGTGTGTATCTAGACTGATCGAGGACCTGGTTCTATGGTGGACTGCACTCCTCTGTAATGTTGTCGAGTGGAGAAGTGAGTGCGGAAAATAAGAAAATGGAGCGTGATGGCGTAGATGCGACCTTGTTGCTGACGACCTGACCTGGTTGATTTTTAGGAAGGACAAGAGAGGGGGGGCGCGCCGTTCCTTTCCCTCAAGCAAGGAGTGTGCCAAGACTTGCCTTTTTATGGGGAAATCATGGGGGAACTCATGGCTCAAGCCGGAGGCATCGTGTCGACTAGGGGTGTTCCTTGCGTCGCCCTAACCGGATAGAGCACAGACGAGCAGGGTACTTTGTTCTTCAACTGGTCATTGGTCATTGCACAGGTCATTCCGTCTTTTCCGGTACTGCACTTTCAAAATGGGAGCCGGAAACAATGAGCCGGAACTATGTGACTTCGGTGTCTTTTTCTTCTTCTACAGAGACTACCGAATTGCAAGTCTAATTCAGTTCATCTTATTCTGATGTATTGTTGTTGCCGTGCCGTTATTAGCAGTGGTCCTAGTTCTGATAGTGTTGACTCGCTTCCGTATCCGTATATCTTGGTATCGAAGTTAAATGGCAGAGCTCGCGGAGTACCTACTAGGTACTTGAGTAGCCGCTTTACCGGAGTCCAATCATTTTTTTTTTCTCTGGCTTTGATGCATGCCGGCTGTGCTGTCATTCGGCTACCTGGTGTACGGTCAAAAGTCCAAAGCAAAATTATAGTGATAAACTCAAATATGGCCAGCTGTCTGCTGACAGTGATTCTCCATTCGAAAGGCCATCGAAAGTTCAACCATACAGACCGATCCCTGAATCCATGGTCTGATCGCCAAGAACAGTCTCAAAGCTTAGTGCAAAAGCTTGTTTTCTCTGATCCCGGTCATCCGTCGACTTGCATGAGCTGTGCATGCAGGCGTGAAGGCACAGGCTGACAGCAGAAAAGAGGCGCTTGGTCTGGACCATGAAGAATCTGCCATCAATGTCGTGTAACAGCCAACAACAACGCGTGTTGCTTCTCCGGCAGTCCGGCTGTCAACGGACTCACGGCATCAGGCACCAGAAGGGAAGCAGAGGACCCATCAACTTGACACGTTCGCTTGCCAGGCAAGGCAGGGTCCATCTTGCCAGCTCGGTCGGCATGACTGAAAATAAGCTTTTTTTTTCTATCCACCCTTGCCACCAAGTGCCAACGGTCGTCTCGCTTATGATATGGATTATGGAGAAGTCTAATAAATCTGCTTTACCGACCCTACCGAGAAAAGGTTAAAAAAAAAAAAAGGGCGAAGTATCAATGCTATCCGCCCGTCCGCACTGTCGGGCCCATTGCCAAGTCCTGCCGCAAGTGATCTGATCTTGGCTCTGATGAACCCGAAAACAAAACTCCGGTACAAAACTTGGTGCCACAAACTTCGACCTTGGCCATCGATACCCAGGTAAATATGTGGGTTGATGATATCAGCAGCAGTGTTTCTCAAACATTAGCATCGACTGTGCAATGTGCATGGAACCGTGACAACGACCGGTCTATGTAAATAGGCAATTCCATGCTCTGCACAGACCAAGTACGTACTGATCAGCGTTGACGCTGCGGGAACATCCATGCCAAGAGGCCGTTTCAGACTTGGCATTTCCGTGTGATCTTCACCAGCAATAACTTGCAATAGAAAGCATCAAAAGACTTTTCCATAGTCCATCTCATCTATCTGTTGTTCTGTGATCTCATCAACCGTTTCTTCCGACTACCAGATGCTTGTCTCGTCCTGTCTCCAAGCAACGGATCTTCCCTCACAACGTGGCACGGTGTCACTTTGTCGCCCGTCTTTGCGTCCATCTGTCCGATATCCCGTCCAGTACCCAGCATGACTACATCCACCCTTCAGACGCACCTGAGAACTCAGCCACAGGTCCTTCGCATCGCGAATCAGACCATCAGGGGGACTACTAACACGTCCAGTCGAGCCAGTCCGTACTGCACCTGAATCCACCGCCCGCAAGACGGCACGGCTGCCGGCGCCAGGTCATATCGCTTAGAAGCTTTCGGGCTGCCGTTGCATCCGCTCCTCCTCTCTAAAGTTCACATCGAAGCTTCTCTAGTAGAAAGCTAACCCTGCCAACACGGCGCAACAGTCACTTTCTACCAGTGTGCTGTCCATGCATTGATCGTCTTCCAAATATGTCGGATGATGACGAGGCGACCGAGTCAAAATGCAGGGCGCGGCGGCGGTGAGCTGAAGGCAGGTTGCTGAGTCATGCACCACGGCATTTGATGATTGATTCATTCTTTTCCTTTTCCGAACAAGATGAGTTGGAGGACGGTCCAGGGTTTATCTTGATTCGTTTGGCAAATGTGTGGTCAGACAGGTCACCTAGGCAAGGTAAGGTTGGTGTACTGACGGGTACTGCACCCGTACCCTCACCCTCGGGAGACTGTACTTGTCCGATTTGGCCACTCGTCCATCGGTCCATCGGATACGCTTGCGGCTTGGAGGCCATCGACATGAGCGAAGTCCTGTGGGGAACGACCGTGAGAAGTCTCACCTGCAGGTCATCGATTCGTGGCAGAGGGACCCGAGCCTCCAGGCTGGTTGAGCACCAAGCCGAGCGACTCCACGAGGACGAGAAGTGTCTTCGGGAAATGGAGCACAGCAGTGTCACAGTAAGTACCGTGCCTCCGCCACACATCTCCCCTGCCAACTGCTGGCATTGGAAAGAGACATCATACTGCAACGCAGGACTAGTGCTTACAGTCTATGCGGGCTGGGAAAGGCACGAGGGATCTCAGGGACCGGCGATGGAGACCGAGGCCTCGAGCTCAGACATGCTGCTAGTCGAACTCGCCGGGACATGTAGCAGGCTGACTTACTATGTAAGTAGACCCTTAGAACTCCCCAGGCAATCGCCAGCAGATATCGCCATTTGAAGAGAAGGACGCACAGGAGGGGAAGGAGGAACAGTAGAGGAAGGAGCGACCCAACCACGGACGGGAACAGGCAGCTGGACTCTCATGGGCTTTGTGGACAGACGTTGATCCCTCCCGATAAGCACAATCTACTGCATCAACTTTCACCTCCGGCTATCAAGGTTCGTCCAAGTGTGCACACAGACAAGGCCAGTATTATCGGTCTCCATCCAGCTCACCCCAGTCAGTCTACGAGTAGTCGGTCTATCATTCACCCTTAGCAGCTTTCCGGCACTTCTGCAACTCAACGTCGCCTCCCTTCTTGATAGACTTCCTGATCGTCCGCGCCACGTGGTCGAGTGCTTCTGTTACACCCTCATTTTCCGGTGTGGGAGCAATCGAGCCGTTTTTTTGCGCCGGCATGGCCTTGGACTCAGCTTCAAGCAGCGCCATGACAAAGGCGACGAGGGTCGTTTCGTCACTCGTGTCAAGGATGCTCTCGCGCAAGCCAGCTTCTTATCACGGTAGCACATGTGTCAGTATGTCGTCTTGCTCGTCGCCTGCTTAGCCCGTGAACCGGGCGTTTGTTGGCTTGCTTGCTTACCTTGCTTCCCATTCTCCTCCATCATCACACAGCTATCATGCACAACTCCGATCATGTCTCGGCACCTGGTGACCATGCTGACATAGTCCCAGTGAAGCGCCGCCTCTTCTTTCTCCAACTCCATCCGAATCAGCTCCAACACCTGTGGCCCCGTCAGGCTATTCTGGCCTGACCCCTCCATCCACGCCCGAGCCGTCTTCACATTCACAGACTCAAGGACTTGAGCAAGACGCTTATCTGCCGGCTGATTCACCCAGTCCTCTCCAGCCCACAATGCCCACCCATATCCCCAAAACGGCTCGTGCACTCTCGCCGGCGCCCCCAACAACGCCAACTTCGGAGTCCTGTTCTTAGCCAGCGCCCACAGCCTGATCGCCCCTGCGATGGTCGAAGGCCGCCCTCGGTTCAGGAAGATCTCCTCGCCTGATGACGTCCCGAGCAGGAATTCCATATCCTGCCAGCTGCCCACACCACCCCCACCGCGTAGCTTCATCGCGTTGTAGAGGTGCGCAGCGTGTGAGACCTCCCTACTGCATCTCGCGACCATAGTCTGGAACAACCACCGGGACCCCTGCTCACGCCATGCAAGCATCCCACACAGAAGTGGATGGTTCTTCAACAAGAAGAACGGCTTCTCCGCCAGCTTCTCCCCAGGCCTCGTCACACCCGCCAACTTCGCAAACGCCACCAAGTCGTTGAAAACCGCATCTTCCCTCAAATGCTGTCGCGTATCTTGCACCATCTCCAGCGCCGCAGCATCCAACTTGTCCCAAACCTCCTCCTTCTCCTTCTCTCCGCCCGTACACCATTTCTTCGCCGCGCGCCTACACTGAAAATACTGCTGCATCTTCGTTATCTTCTTATCACTCACAGCATTCAACTCCATAAACGCGGCGTCAATCTGCAACCGCAGCACCTGCCGCAGGTCAAACATTATCTGGAAAGCAAGCGTTAGGTTCAGCGGTACGGCGTCACCCGCAGGCTTGCTATAATCAATGTCCCGCCCCCACCGCCCCGTCACACCATCCAAGCGCATCAGGTAATTCGAGGTCTTCTCTCCAATCAAGATCGAGAGGTGATGCAGCTCCCAGTACATCTCCCGCACCCAGTAGTCGTCCCACTGGCGGAGGCGATTCGCTTGAATGCTGCCGTCGGCGTCGTCCGCGACGGTTTCGATGTGGTTTTCCTCATCCCACACGCCGTACATGCATTCATGGAGCTCTTCCGTAAAGACAGCCTGCTCCACGCTATCGCTCTCAAGCGGGACGAACGTGAACTGCGACTGAGTTTCCTTATCCGTGGTGAACGCGCTGCGGTGTAGTACGAGCCGCGCCCGCGTGTGGTAGTTCGTCCAGTCGGCGATAGCTCGCTGTGCGGGCGACCACGACGCTGGCGCGTTGAAATTATCAACCTCGCCCCCGTATGTCCCAAGTAGCACCGAAAGCTCCTCAAAAAGCCAAGGACAAACAAGCGGCGCATCGCTACTTTCGGTAAGCGCGGGCGCTATATCAATATACGTCGCTGTCAAGTGGCGGAGCATATCGATCGCGGTATTTGTAAGCAGCGCCGTGTGAGTGAGCTGGGCATGGCCGGCGGTGTAACGGGTCCAGAGTCCGCGGGTGTAGGCACGGAGAGCGGCCACGTCGTGGAAGAAGGTAAGCCAGGCGAATAGGGCCTCATGGTGGATCTCTTCCGGGGATAGGGCCGGCGCGGGAAGGAGATATTGTTGCTGTTTCTTTGCTTTCTTGCGCTGGGCGCCTGTGGTGGTGGTGGGCTTTTTTGGGATGGGCGACTTCATGAGAGTGATGGCGAGGTCGGTGAGAGACAGGAGGGAGAGGGCGGTCATGACCTGGTCGATACGGGTTTCCGGGTCGAGGAGGTGCCGGATTGTGCGGAGGGTGGTAAGGGGGGACTCGAGTAGTGTTGTGAAGAGCGGGGACGTTTTTGGTGGGGGTTGGGTACGGGCGAGTTTGTCTTTGGATAGGAGGGCGCGGACGGAGGCGCATACTTCATTGCGGATGGTGATCATGTGCGCGAGGTCGTTGCGGGCGGCGGCGGGGACCACAATGCCATTAGCGACGATGGCAGCGGCTAGACGCTTGTACTCGGACAGAGGCAGGCTGCCATTTGTGGGCGCGAGGTATGTGAGTTCTACACCGCTTCGCTTGGCAGCATCGAAGAGCCACGTGGTGAAGCTTGTGGCTAGCTGTTGGTATTGCAGGTAGGTGTTGTGGTAGTTGGTGATATCCATGGTTGGAATGTTCCGACTCGTGCTGATGTGTATAGGGATATCACATAGAAAGAAACGTAGGGACAGACACACTCAAGCAAGATGACAACCTTTGGTCTCCAGTGTCGAGGATGTCAAGGAAGTTTTCGCAAATTTTGGTCGAGGTGTGTTCGGATCTTTCTCAAGGGTGGCATCGATTCTGTTTGTTGCCTGCATCGAAGCAAACGGACGCGGATGCAGCATGGATTGATGTTGCAGCTCTGCCTGGCTTCAGCTAGCTAGCTACCTAAGTAGTTTCTTACCTGTCATAAGGGGGGAAATGTTTTTTGGAGTCTATTTGTGAGTGCTCAAGAAGTGCTCGGGAACTTGAAATTGCTCACAAAATGTTTGTGTAACGGTAATTATAGGCAGCTGTCCGTTCCAAGAATGGGCAGGGCTGAGGCACAAGGCTGGCTGCAAAAACAAATCACTGCCGCAAAAACAAGATCGGCTAAATCCGCACACACTCTTTGTTTATCACACCACTAATACCGGAAATCGCCATAGAGAAGCATCATGCTGTGTATTGATATCTTCTACCACTCGGTCACATTCTTTCCCAACCCTCAAGCCCATCACCACGAAGCTCCGGAGCCTTCTCATCCACCAACATACACCTCCAATCTCTCCATACTCGCCGCCATAATCGCCCCATCCTGCTGCTCGTCCCCTCCCTGCTTACCCTCAACAGCCACATCATCGTACGCGAACGCATAGCCCCCCACGACCTCGCGCTCGTGCACGATGCGCGCAAAGTGGTTCGTTGCCGCCACCTGGCCCGTCCCCTGCCCGCCGCCGTAGAAGCTTGCCACCGCCGGGCCAGGCTGCACGTCGCCGCCCTCGACGAGCAGCGTGGAGCGCGTGAAGGCCGCGCACATGCGGGGTACGAGGGCCTGGAAGACGGGGTCCGGGGAGGATGAGGAGGAGGTAGTGGTGGTGGAGCCCGGGAGGGCGAAGGCGCCGCTATTGCAGCCCCAGATGTCCGGGGTGGAGGGCCGCGGCATGGTGAAGGTCGTGTTGGTGCAGGTCAGGTGGTCGATGGTGGGGTCGACGTGGCAGATTATGACCGAGGAGGCGGTGGGGGACGAGTTGTTGTTGTCGTTGTTTTTGTTGCTGTTGCGGTTGGTGCCATTACTGTTGTGGAGTGGGACGGAACCGCCCAGCCCGGGCTTTTGCGTGTCGATGTAGAGCGGTGCTTGCATATAAAAAGACCAAACTTCCGCGATGTAAAGTTCGTAGTAGGAGGGATCTGCGAAGAGCTTGTTCTGCTGGATGGCGGTTTGTGGGGATAGAATGCGCAGGGGCTGCATGATTGCGTTCGTGGTACTGTTCGGGTACACGCACAACTCGCCCCAGGGATTTCCGTCAACCTGGGCCTGTGCCTCGAGATCGAGGCAGATCTGCTGCGTGACGTTTGCGGCCGTGACATTTGCGTCAAAAGGCAGGGTCGAGCCTGGGATATACTGCATCAGCCCTGGGACGGTGTACACCGCGCCCATGGAATCTGTGCCGGAGATGCCAATGGGTAGAGACACAAAATCGACGAAGCTCAGGTTGACGAAAAACTCGTCCGGCCCGCTGGTGAACTCAATGAACCCCCAGCGATTGTCGTACGCGGCGGTCCCCGGACTGGTGGCGACCGGCTGGACGACGGTGGTGACGCCGCTGGCGGCGACGACCATCTCCCAGTCCAAGGGGACGCCTTCGACGACGTAGAGTCGCGAGGAGTTGACGTAGCTGGGGAGGATGAGCGTGAGCTGGCCGTTGGGCTCGACGAGGTACGCGGTGTTGAAGGGGATGTTGACAGGAGTGGTTGACGGGGCGGCGTTAAGGACGGCCCATGTGTTGTCGGTCTGGAGCATGGATTGCGAGCCGGACGGGTCGGTGTAGCCGGCGATGTAGACGTAGAGGGGTTGGTTGGTGGTCAGGGTGTTGTGGATTGTGATTTCCACGTTGGGGTTGGCCTGGGATGTGTGGTCAGCTTGCTGTTTTGGGGGAGAGGAGGGTAGGTTCCGAGGAAGCAGGTGCTCACTTTCGCCTGAACCTGGGAGAGGCAAAGGGCAAGAAGGCCGCTGAGAAGAAAACGGAGGAAAGCCATGATGATTGCAAGAGTAGATCAGTGGCTGTTATTTGCTGGAGGAAGTCTAGACCAACAGTGGGCAGAGGATGTGAAGGTAGGAGAAAGGCAGTGAAAAAGAGCAGGAAAGGTGGTGGGCCTGGCTGCTGGCCATGGATCAAGCCGGAAAATTCCATATTGGCCACAACTGACCAAGTCACAATACCTGGATGATGATCGCTTCTATGGGCGCACAAAGAATCAAGAGGAACATGGTAGTGGCCAGTGCCTTTTTTAGAAACAGCACAAGAGAACTTGAAAAACAGAGTAAGTAGCATTGTGAGGAGGCTTATGGAGCTTTGTAGCAAGCTCAACCCAAAGGCACACACTTCACTCAAGGTAGGAATACTTGGACCATATTCTCCTTCACACTACCCAAGTCATACATGGAGTGGTTGTCAGCCCACGGGGCACTGGAATTTTTGAGGATATAATTCTGGAAGGTTGTCACAAGTATTGCACGAGATCAGTAGGCTATTGTCACACAAGATTTCGCTCCAAGTAAATGCATCTCTGTCAGACTGGAACGACCATCTAGATCTAGCAGGACTACTTTGAAACGTCCGTTGGCTCGAGCAAAGAAGTCGAGTGAAGGGATGGTGAATGAAACCACAAAACTGTCCTACAGGCTCTAAGCTTATCCTAACACATCTGTCCACTGTGGTCCATACACCTCTGTGTTGCTATAGTTGAAAAAAGTATGCAACAAAAGCGAGGCCATGCCTCCAGACAAGTTGTTGAGAGGAATCATGTTGATATTCGACACAGTTTCCCGAAGGAACGAGTACAGAAGCATTCCAATGATAAGCCCGCCCACCAGAATAGCAAATCCAACCTCGAACGATTGCGAAGACTGCTTGAAGGTAACAACCAAGGGAATCCAGATCACTGCGAGCAGTACGGCCCCGCTGACGGAGATGGCCTTCTTCAGGCGCTCCCAAACAACACTTTGTCCCCACTGCAAGGGGAATAGTATGACCAGAAACCAGTTGACGTATATGAAAGCCATTACTAGCGCCGTCCCAGAATTTAGCTCGTCGAGGCGAGATGGGCCGGCCGGCCCGCTGGCTGCTATTTTTTGCCACGAGTTCAAGGCGAAGACGGTAGGTGGGATGGCAATGGCGATGATGTTGAAGAGGACCGAAGACGACGCGAAATACCGATGTATGTTCTCCACATAAGGAGCCGTGGCATATAACGCCCGCAAAGAGGGTTAGTCATCCTGTTGGGCGGTGGTAGCTGCTAAAACCAGAATCTCAAAGACAGCCCAAGGTCCCACCCGAGCACCTGAAGCGCTGCAACGCCGTTGCAAGTGCCCAGTTTTATCATAGACGGCAGTACGCCGATCACGAAGGCTACTGCCCTTACATACGCTCCGCCTTTGAGAGTCCTGATCGCTTGTGGCACGGTGGCAGCGTGTTTATCTGATTCACCGACAAGACGATCCTCCAGAATCATCGAGGCAGCCTCCCGAAAGGATAGTTTATTGGGCCCAAGTGTCAAGATTAACAAAATAAGGATTGTTGTGGCACCGTCGAGGCCGTAGGTGAATGGAAAGCAGGGCCGTAGGTCGACTGCGTCATATAATTGACGGCCCCTGATCTTGCCTGTGGCTTGGCCGACAGCATTCACGATGAAACAGAGCATCCAAGATGTCAGCATCCAGGGGGATACTTGCTGAGATGTGTCAGGGAAGAGGGGCCCTTCTGCTTGACCAGCCATCGAGAGTGTGTGGTGGCGGGTAAATGATGAACAACGACCGCCCAATATCTGTTCGAGAAAGAGATGATGGTGATGGTCTTGACGAGGGGATTGGCCATGTACTATGTAGACGACGTGAATTTGGATGCATTTTCCCAAACGGCTTTGTTTGCCGTTTATACGTTCGGAGGCCGAAGCCCTTTCTCTTGCAGCAGAATGAAATGAGGTAAGTTTGGGCTTTGCCATCCACTTGCGCGGTGAGAAACCGGAGAGCGACGTGCACTTTTCAATATGTGTCTCTAGGAACTCAGTCCACGTTCACGCTAACATATGGAGGGTCACACAGAGTTTCGCTTCAAGCAACATAGAACCAGAGTAAATTTGGCTTCCCAAGATGACCGCCTTGTATCACCGCGCCAGAAGATATTGGTCCGCAGTCGCTGAACTGCTAATGCTATGTTGAAATTGTCAGTTCAACGTTTACACTAGATCCAAGCGATCGCCTTGAAATTGAACTACCTACCGAGATCAGGACGACTGCGCGATGATCGCCTCGATGATGCCCGGATAGAACGAGTACTGCACCTCGCCGCTCTCGCCGGGCAGCGGCGCCGTCTTGCAGCTAATTGAAAGCCGGAGTGAGTGCTCGCGGAAGAGGTCACGCGGGTTGACGACCTCGCCCCTGGCCTGCAGGGTCATCACCGCAAGGTTAGCATCGAACAACACAACATTTCCGTCCTGTTTTCCCTCAGAGTCTACAACTTACAGTCTGGATACGCCACTTCAAGTTCTTGACCAAGAAAGGCTCGACGTCCACAGGCTCCATACTCGCCAATCTCCCAGTCTCAACGTAGTCAAGGAGCAGAGATGTGATGGGGCTGGTGGAGGTGACGAGCTGCGCCTGGTGCTCCTGCTTGCCGCAGTTGTCGCAGACCTCGGTCGGCGACGCGAAGACGTGCGTGACACCGACCAAGCCCGGAAGGGCGGACCAGTCACTACCGGAGGTGCCGTGGACGTCGCCGATGACATAGAAGATGGTGAAGGAGCCGTTAAGGGCCAGTCTGGGTGGTAGTGGGTCAGTAAGGGGGAGCTTGGGTTGAGAGGCGAAGACAGTGCAAGAGCCCGAGCACAGTGAAAGTTATGCCCAGACGTGAAGAGTTGACTCACCGTTCCACGACCGCATCAACATACCACTCCCGCGAGACCTTCACAGGCGCGGCAAGCGGCTTCTGCTCCGCCTCCGCCTCGACATCACGAGCAGCAACGATCCCACGCTGCGCCACTGCGACAGGATGGACGCTCTCCTGCGACGCCTTCCCCGGCAGCGAAGCGACTTCCTTCGCCGTGGCTAGCACGCGTGTCTTCAACGGAAGCTGCACCTTAGCCTTCATCGCTGCCACAGACGCCAGCGGCCGGAAGCGGCGCGCAGACGGCACCCCGGAGGTGTACTGGTAGACTTGCGCCTCGGACAGATCCAGTGGAAGCATCTCGGGCGGGGGAGTGCCAGCATGCTGGGTGAGGTGGGTTGTGTTAGCTTTGTGTTTGCTTTCTCAAGGAACGGCGCTATGGGTGAGGTGGTATGCGATGTGAAGTGAAAGCATCGCCATAGCAGAGATGTCCATCCTTGACCAGGTACTTTCTTCCATACGCGAAGTCTTACGGAGCCACCGCCTGTGGCAAAAGAAAAGCTTTGAACAGGAGCAGCTCACCTGAAAAGGCGTCAGCCTCCGGCTCCAGCCATACTTGGCCGCAAAGTCCGCCCGCAGCTGCTCTGCCGACTTCGTGCCATCCGCGATATCCGGATACGTGTACCCAAACACCCCGGGATCCTTGGCTTCGTTCGCCGTCCAGTACCGGGTCTTCCTGTCCGTGGTGAGAGGGTATTTGCGGAAGGGAAGCAGGACATCGTCCGCGAGACCGCGCTGGGACGCAGGCAGCTCGTTGAACCAGTGCGTAGGGTTCACAGCCTGCCAGATGGCGAAGAGGCGGTCGATTTGACTAGGTTTTCGTAAGACCCACGCATAAAACTGCCGTCTGGCTTACCATAGGAGAAAAAAAGGCAGAGAACTCACCCGTGATGAATCCAAAACACCGGATCGAACGCCGCAACCGGCACACAGCTCATATGGCCCGTGTTCGAGTCGTCGCCACTAAAGCCGCCGACATACACATGGTAGTTGTTGTGCAAGCCCTCAAGCGACCCCGTGTTCTCCTGCAGGATCTGCGTCGTGTCGTCCGGGTCCGTGCCCTTGATGAGCACGCCGGCCGTCGAGAAGGCGCGGAAGTTGCTGTATGCGCCGGCCTCGATCATGGACAGGCTGGCGCGCATCTCGTCCTCGCGGATCTTGTTGAGGTTGCTGTTGAGTGCGGCCACGGTGCTCTCGTCGCTGCCGCCGTAGCGGAGGGTGTGGTCGCGGACAGCGGCAACGGTGAGCTATGGTGGGAAGGGGAACTGTGAGTACATAATGCACGAATTGCTTGGGGTGATAACATCGCCTGGACAAAGGATGGTTTTGCTTACATCGATGCCGGAGAGATTCCAGTCACTCGTGCTCAACTCCCCAGCGCCGAACTTGTACTGCCAGAAGGGGTTTCCAACCGCCTTCAGCTCGTTATCCGGCAGCGTCTTGACCATGATCTCAGGCAGGGTGAAGATCTGCGGCAAGCGGTAGTCGAACGGCGCCGTCGTTGTTTTGCCATTGGACACGCCGGGAAATGTTGTCTGGTAATCACGGGGCCGATAGTAGTCCTACCCAAAGAGTGAGCATACACCAACTACAAATAGCAAGCAGATATCGTCTGAAGAGCCTACATACCCAATAAGGCAGCCGAAACTGCCCAGCCGCGTCAGCATACTCCTGCTTCTCAGCAGCCGTGAGCTTCGATGACTGCGCAAAGCGCTCGGCGACATTCGCAATATGGCGGAAGAGCGTTTGCTAGATGCCCAAATCAGTATCTACTACGTAAAGGGCGTCCACCCACGGGAAGGCGTCCCCGGCATACCTCAAGCATAGCCAAATAAGGCCGATGCCACGGCCCAAAAGCCGGCGTCGCATGCGCGCAATACCCCGGATTCCCACCACCAGGTGTCTTCCTCGGCGACTTCTCGTGGTCCCACTCCGTCATGGGGAGGCCATGGATTCCTACGCGTATGGAAACAGAGTTGTCAGCCACCACCAGCTCGCCAAATAAATGTAGACAAGCAATTGTGCGAGATGGCATCATCGCCCACATACCAGCGATCTGGAAGAACGAGAACTTATCCCCCTTCTTCACCTGAAACTCCTCCGGCACAGGCCACGACACATCATCTTCGCCCTTAAGCTCCTTCAGCGCGATCACGAGCAGGTTGAACGTAGCAGGGTGCTTCAAGAGAAGCTCGTCGATATCGATGCGCGGCACGATGCCGGCGGCGTCACGCAGGCCGACGACGAGGCCTTGCGAGTGGGCTTTGTCGAGGACGTCCATGGTTTTTGGTGGGTGAAGTACAGCAGAAGGGCTATGTCGACCAGTGAGGTTTACAGGACTTAGTCGCTGACTTGTCCGTACTCAAAGGCTCACGGCCACGTCCTTATATGCCTACTGCCCGGGGAGGCGAGCGGGTCATCCGCGACACGCATATACGAGAAAACCTTGTCTGGTCAGCAAATGATCAGCAGCCGTCTGGCGTCAGCTTGAAGCCTAATCCATCCCAACATATCCCATCATCCCACATGTTCTGGTATGGGAACGCCAGAGGAGGAGAGACTTTGCATCACTCGTCGATCAAAACTCTTCACAGCCTTGTCTCCCACCACGGCGCCACACACCCGAACCCCTGCATACGAATACAACGTGTTCTTGTTCGTAGCATATACGAGCCACATGGGAAGGAGAAACGGGCAAGTAAGTCATTGACAGGCTGGAGAATTGACAGTCACGCCACCGAAAGCCCGAAAGCATATCAGCTGTGAGGGGCCGGGCAAGCCACAGACTTGGCTTGTCTGACTGTCATGTCGAATTTCGCCCGGCTGCTTATTGCCTGGGAAGCGCCTAGTGCTGGCATCATGTGGGTAGCTTGGTAGCCTGAGAGACGCTGTTGACGGCGTGAGACCCTGGGCCGGAAAAGGAGATCAGATGCGAGCTAACATTGGTAGTTCCAGCTAACGAATTGCGTGCGCATGCTGGCGTTCATCACCAGAGTTGGTGTCTTGGTCGCTATACGGTGGGAACTAGGTCGGTCGAAAAGCGGTAAGACGAGGATTTGTGCACCTACAAGCGGTAAGCCCAGAACGAGAGACCATGAACATCACAACTCAACGGTGAAAACCCCTGCTTGGGGAGTAGCTTTGAATGTGCGTATATTGGTATCAACTGCGTGTGGCGGCGCATAACCTGACAACGTCAGACGCCTGTACTCTCTTCTGCCCTATGAATGCCCAGCTCATCATTGCGTGGAAGAGGCAGTGGCTGGTATCTATATCGTCTGAATCGTCCTCCCAAAGTCCGCCTGTCTGGCGGAGTCGAAAGACACTTTGTATGAATTCGCTGGCAATTTGAACGGTGCTGTCGGGTTCCACCCAACTTACTCATCCGATTCATTCGTCCTCCTCGTCATCCCAGTGCGCTCTCTCATTCTTGATGAGTTCCATCATCTCCTCTGGCTTGAAGATGGTGCTGTTGGGATCCTTAGCTCTAGGCACCTTGCCCAGACTCTCCCCGTCGAAGACGGTTCCGATGTTATCGATCCAACGACGTCGTCTCTCCATAAGAGTCTTCGTCATGTCACCAATACCAGGTCTTGCAATGCCAGCAGCCGCAGCCGCGGCACCCGCAGCATTAGGGCGCGCCTTCTTCTTCGTCTTGCCCATAGTCCTAGTACGTTTCTGATAGGCGGCCTGTACTTGCGAGTCGAGATCCTCCAGAATGGTGGTGTACTCTTGGAAGGCCATGCGTTCGCGGACCAGCTCAGAAAGCTTGGCCTTGCGAGCAGCATTGATGAGCATCTGGTCGCGCAGGTGACTTTGCAACTCTCGCAACCGCGCAGCCACCTCGTCATCGTACGCGCCGTCATAGTCAGCCCGTGTCTCTTCAGGCTGGGGTTGGTCCGAGTCTGGGTCGGGCAAGAAGCCGATGTGACGGAGCTCCTGCTTGATGCGCTCTTCGTACTGGTTGTAGTCGAGCTTTGGGTGTGTAGCTCGTTTCCATGCCTCTGAGTTGGACTCGGGCATGTGTGCCGCAGGTGACAGCTCTCTCTCCGAAGGCAGGCCATTTGGCTGTGATACGGGCAGGGTGGCTCCGTCGAAGCTATCCGTGCCGCTCATGTTCACGTCGAGATCACCGATAGCAGTCCCATTGATGCCGTTGGCCAGCGGGCGGGCATCGTCGTTGGCCACAGTGCGGCGCTCGGGGCGCATGGCTTGTAGCAGGCGCGACAGAAGCGGGCCTACGGACAGCTTGTCGGTCTCGGCAATGTCATCCGTCATGTGCTCGATGCTGCCGCGAGGGTGATTGGGATCGGGCTTGTCGGATAGGGAATCGATTGCCATAGCGCCGTCTTCTTCGGCCCATACCTCCATGTAGTGTTTTTTGGACCGCTTGGGCAGCAAGAAAGGATCGACTCGATTGCCGCGTTCGCGCAGGAAGGCAAGGTCTTCCTCGGTGAATGGTCGGAAGTAAGGCTCGACATATGTGGAGAATGTGTTGA
This sequence comes from Ophiognomonia clavigignenti-juglandacearum, assembly GCA_003671545.1. Lineage (NCBI taxonomy): Eukaryota > Fungi > Ascomycota > Sordariomycetes > Diaporthales > Gnomoniaceae > Ophiognomonia > Ophiognomonia clavigignenti-juglandacearum. The sequence goes on along the minus strand of PYFS01004882.1, from coordinate 76,841 downwards.
AGGCGATCTGGTTGGTGGGCTTTGCATTACTGAAGTCCTTGTCCGGTGGAACGCCAGCAATAAGATCCGCAAGATCTGTGTGAGGGTACGTTGCGACTGATGTTGCTTCTTTGATTTGCTCGTCGGACATGCTCTTCCAATCAACCTTGGTGATTTGATATACAGTGGGATCAGGGAAGGTTGAGGGATCCTCTCCGAACGTCATGGCGCGTGGCAGTTGGGGTGGGGGAGGTGCGCCATCATCTGAGCCGGAGCTGGAGTCGGAGTCCTCGGCGTCCTCGGTTTTCTTTTTGGCCTTGGCTTTCTCGTCGACGTCCATTGCGCCGGGGGTGGCAGGAGCGACGGGTGAGAGCGAAGAGGAAGCGGAGTCGCGTGAGAGTTTTCGTTCTTTCTTGGAGTCGCGCAATGGAGAGGAGCGTTCTGAAGGATTGCCTGGTTAGCAGATTAACACAAACATGGTCAGATGAACGTCAAGGTCAAAGTGGTCGCAGGGGCAACGAGGCGAGCCAACTACTTAGTGTTTTAAACAGCACCATTGAATGCGACAAGCTCCTGCAGTTCGGAGATCTGCTGCCGTGGAAGGTTCGATCAATTGAGACGGCACCAGGACAGAACACTCACCAGTATTGGCGTCGTGAGGAGCGAGAGAGTCGGCAGCCTTTCTCTTCTTCTTGTTGGCCTTGTTGGCTTTTCTAGCACGTTCCTCATCCAGGACTCGTTGGCGCTCTTCTTGGCGATTCCTCTCAGCAGCGTCTTCATCCATGCGCGTTCTGAGGGCAGCGACGAGCAGGCGCATGCCGCGGTCGCAAAAGGTGCTACGCTTCTCGAGGGTTTCCTGCAGCTGCTCGAAGCGAGTTATGATGCCGGCGAGGCTCTTTGACTCAGGCATGTGGGAGCCAGAGGCGGTCTGGTCGACGACATCGTCATAGGTGATGTTGCGGAAGGTATCGTAGTCCAGGTCGAGATACTCGGTCTGCTTGTGCTCGATGGGGGGCAGCGAGGCAGAGGCCGTGACGAGTGGGACCGAGCTGGGCGTGGTGTTCCGGCTCCGCTGGCGGGCAATAGCACCGGCCCCCTTCTTCCCGGTGCCCTTCTGACTCGACGCTGGAGGCATATTGATGGATAGACCCTTCTCAAAGACCCAGTGATGGAGCAGCTAGAGTGGGAGCTGAGGCGCGGCAGACAGGGAGTGCTTTGGATGTCTAATAGACTGAAGTGGGAGGCGAGGTAGCAGCTGTGTGATCAAGGAAGGCCAGCCTGTTGATGGCACAGAAACAAGAGTCGATGGTCTTTGGCACGACTCCACGTTCGCTTCGCATGGGGTGGAGAGTTTGGAGCCTGCTGTGGAGTCCAAGCATCGACACTCGAGACATCACATCGGTAAGGTTCATGCCAAGCCTCAATAACAAGGTTGTTCCCCAACTTTGGCTGACTAAGTAGATCCCTGCAGCACAGACGTCAGCTTCAGATCCAGACTTTTGGACCACACTGCCATGAAAATCATAGGAAGTCCTCATGACTCTGGTAACTCTTGTTACCACTCATGATAATGCGATTCTTGCAGCTCGAGGATCCCGAGCATAGCACTAAGACTCTCAGATTGCCGGCATATACAAGGTTTCCAGGTCCGATCTTTTCGTCACCCGCTTCGGCGGCGTAACTCTGCACTCGTTCGCGAGGATGCCGGAAGGCATTGAGATTGACACGCAATGCCACCAGATAGTTCTTGCCCAAGTTGAGCGAACTACCACTAGCTTTCCACCCATTTATGGGTCGCCTGTCATCCCACGAGCTGTATGGCGTGTCACCTTGATTGAGTACTGTCTACTGTCGAGCGTTGAACCCATTCTTTTTGCTGATCTCCATGGTATTTGTTGGTCAGGACGTGCGCGGATAGCTGGTGACATGATGCCTGGGCTCTCCGTGGCTTGATACATAACCTACATCGAGTCATTGCTCTGGTTGACGGCAGCACGATATATGTCTGCTGTGAATTGCGGCTCCAGAAGACATCTGACTGACTACAGAAGAGTGACCAAGGGTTTCATTTTTGAATGAACTAGATGCGACCCAATGGGAGCCGAAACGTGTGTATAAAGGTCTGTATTAGAGCTTGCGGATCCAGCAGACGGTGCAGCACGGCCTGAGCTTCTCATCTACACTACTACAAACACGGGCACGACTTGTCCAGTCACCATTTCCAGAAATGTTGTCACTGAAAAGTAGTAGTATGCCAAATAGATCCAGCATGCGAGTCTTTGAGAACACTGATGGCTTCATCGCGGGCCCCCTTGACGGCTTCTTCAAGAAATACTTTGGTGGCGCAACAACGGATGCTGCTTTGCAAACGACTGTGTGCGAGATTGCTGCCCGCCATTCTCCTCAGTGTGCCACTACTTCCGTGGGCCGATTTTGTCAGTGGCTATCAGCTCTCAACATTAAAAACTTGATCGGAGTTCGGGGCTCGTGGAAAGCATGTGTACACACCTACTAATGGTCAGCCTGACCAAGGCGAAGTGCACAGCTTGCTCTAGTCCTCAGCAGCAAATATATGACCCACAATACAGCAGAGACGACTATGCAGGTCACAATCAAGTTCTGCGCTGAGAAAGCCACGCTCCTCGAATATGGCCTGCCCAGTCTTTGCTCCCAGGCTTCCGCCATCTTCGCAGCTCAGCCCATCCGCCTCTCCCTGCACGCCTTCTACCTACGGGGCAACTTTCTGGAACTTTTCATTTTCGATCGATGCGGGACGTACGACGTCAAGGTAGTCAACACAAGGGACAACCTTACGAAAGCCATCATAGTGCTCCTCAAACACTCGTCAATGACGGATACAGAGCTGAGACTCAGAGATATCGTAAAGCACGATGATCAAGGCCCACACATCGCACTGGAAGAGAGCGTTCTGAGGTAGGAATTATTAAGCCCAAGAGTTTGTCTGGGCGACCCTAATGCTTCGCGCGAGGACTCGATTAGCAAAAGCCTCGACATGCTTCCGAGCCAGACTGCCAGACTCTGATTGTTGGGAGTATGTCGTCAAGTTCAAATGGCGTCTACACGACGACATTGAAGAGAAGAGGGTCCTTCGATATGCAGAGGAACAAATTATGCGAGAATTGATCTCGCTGGACTGTTGCGACGAGATAGTCAACACAGCCGACTTGAGATCGGGACTCCGACATCGCGCGTACCGACGCTTTCCAAACGACAATGAGCCGAGTGTTGACGCATCACCAGGCGAAGGCATTGATTTCGTACACATTTAGAACCGACGATAAGTTCAGAGTCCGCACATTGATGTGCATCGTCACATCACCATGCGCTCGACCCCTCCACACACATCAGTCCCCTCTCGAGCTTCTTCAGGTGCTCAGGGTCGTTCTTTAGATCCATCAATCTCTGTACGAGCACGGCGGTATTGTCCACCAAGGTATCGCACCCGGGAACATCATTATACGTAGTAGCCGACTCCGATACCTCGGAAGCGCCAAAATGAGTCTTGATAGATCTGGACGTGGGCCCGCGAACTACTGGGGCCATCTCTATCTGCGGCACGCCTCCGTTCATGGCGATCGAAGCTCTCATGGGATGGCCTCACACGTACACACACGACTGGTAATTGTTTCTTTATGTGTTTCTCTGGGTGGTGATATCCAATGGCGCAGAGTCACCGCCGGCAGGAAGCAGACTTCAGAAGTGGAACAGCGAAGACTACGACAGGTTGACGAAGCAGAAAATAGCTGACATGGCGCAGGGAGAGTTTGATTTGATCCTGTCGGAGTTCAGCCCAAGGTATCACAGGCTCTGAAACCGCTTGCTGAGGGCTTTAGCCGGGTGATGTTTTCTGTTCGGGAAGATGGTGGACAGCTCTAGCCTCTGGACCGGGACTGTGGACTCACAAGACGGCAGGTCTGAGCTGTACAACGGAGTGATTGTAGTATTTGATCAAGCTGTCAGCATGTATGAGAGCTGAAGGATACACAGACCTGAATGTACAGTGCTTCGGCACTACATAAGTAATAGTTCAGTGCAGTAATGCGAGGCTGGGTTCAAAAGTTTGTCTCAGCAAGTCCAGACGGTCCTCGGCCCATTGTGACCGCGCCGGAAAGTGCCGAAGCCGGTCTCCTCTGAGACACGTAAGTCCTATCAATTTTGATCATGGTCAGTCAGCCTTGTCCCTCACTCATTAGCATCGACAAAACTAACACACCTGACAAGTTCCAACCCACGATGTCTCCCCACCATGATGACATGCCGAGAATCTTCTGCCCAGCTTCGTGAGCCTCACAACCGATTGACTTTGGCGAGGGCCCTGAGTCTCTGCACGCAATCGACGGTTCCTTCTGGACCTACTTGGCTCAACATGTGCCGCAGGCCTGGATCTTGATTGGCACTGCACGAGCACCCGAGACGTCTCCCCGAGAACGGGCCACCAGCGAAAACGCCTTCCGAACGGGAGATCGACAACTGACCGATTTGAGCGGTTATTACTCCACTACGATGCACTTCTAGGGGCACTTTCTCACGTCGTCTACAGGCAAGAGACCAGTCTTATTAGCCGTCACAAGCGCTAGGATCCCACTCAACCTTCAATGCTGTGATATACCTCAGGGCCGTTGCGATGTACTGCCACCAGAAGCAACAGACACCTGTCTAGCTGGATCTTCTACTTCTCACAAGAGCTTGCTTCGCGGCTAGCTGGCTGAAAGCACTGGCAGAGTCTTGTGACCAGGGCGAACTCGACTATCTGTTCACGCATTCACATCCTGGACTCCGCCTTGAGAAGCGACTCGCATCTGCACCACGTCGTGTACAGACGCCTGGCCGCGAGGCTTTCACAGTCGCATTGAAGAAACCAAGTACAAAGCGGGAGCACTGGCATCTTCGAGCACAGATTCGCAAATGGCTCAAACACATGTCCGGGGAAGCTGACTCTGATTGGCCAGAAGGATCCACACCAAAAATCCTCGCTCCACCATTGTGGACACTGCAGCGTTCAGGGTCCACCGGCTCATATCGACAATGGCCATCATGTCCAGCACGTACCATCATGGAAAGCATATTGTTGGTCCTCACGACCACATGCCGAAATCAGGCAGGCTTGAAAGGTAGAAGACGTTCGGTAGGTGGTGGTATTTATACTCTCTCGAGTCGCCTGTCCTTCTTTTTTCGCGGTCTAGGTTTCTCTCTGTAACTGTTACTCTCTCTCTGCCTCAACGCTGCTCGGTTCGCTTCAACGCCTCTCCCCTCGAGCCTATAATGAGAGAGTACCATGGCTTCTCTTGGTGGTAACCTATTACCCCATGAAATGGATTCCAAAATCGTTTTTGCTGGCATTGCCGGCGTTTTTTGCTTTGCAATTGGCCTGACCAGAGTCTTCTCCAACACCACCCCAGCAGCCGCCAATGATGAGAACCCGAGTCTCATCAAGTCTCTGCTCCTGTTTGCCTACTCTTGCTTCCTGAAGCCCCATGCGGGCGATGGAAAGGGAACCCAGCAGGATGCTCTCGAGTCGTTCTATAAGACCCAGGCGGGCATCTACGACAGCACGAGAAGTGCCCTTCTCAAAGGCCGTGAGGATATGCTGGCCTTGGCAGCCGCACAGCTCGAGGCCCATGTCGCCGGAAAAGGCTGCGCAAAGAAAGGAAAGACGACGAAGCGGGTTTGGGTTGATGTGCGATGCTCCGAGTCTCCCATCATCATATCTCCGGCTAACACCATGTAGGTGGGAGGTGGAACGGGATTCAACATCGAGGCCATGGCCCAATTTGTCGACGTGCCCAAGTTCTTCTCTGCCGTCTACCTGGTCGACTTCTCTCCCTCGCTGTGCGACGTGGCTCGCAAGCGCTTTGCTAGACTTGGCTGGAATAATGTCAAGGTCATCTGCGAGGATGCGAGAAAGTTCAAGCTGGAGGATTATGAAAATGATCTCCCAGGGTCCCGGACCCCCGTCCGGACCCCTAGTAGCTACTTCTCCGAGAAGCGCCCCGAACACGGCGGTGCTGATCTGATCACCATGTCTTACAGCCTGTCCATGATTGTACGTGAATGGGTGAGAGAGTATGTCGTGATAAAACCTCTGTGACTAATAGTGCTTTGTTCAGCCGGATTACTACTCAGTCATCGACTCTCTGACCTCCCTCCTCTCACCGAACGGTGTAATGGGAGTCGTCGATTTCTATGTTCAGTCCAAGGTGGATGTAAACTTCCGCAACTACACGGGCGGCCTCATCGACCGCCACGTGAACTTCCTCGGACGCACATTCTGGCGCGCCTGGTTCGACATCGACAGAGTCGGCCTCGAGCCCAGTCGCCGCGACTACCTCGAATACCGGTTCGGCACGGTCCTCAACGCCAACGCGCGGAACAACATGCTAGGCGCCATCCCCTACTATATCTGGCTGGGGTGCCACAAGAAACCCTTCTCCTCGTCCAGCCTGCCCCAGGAAATCGTGGAGTACGTCGACGCCCTCGTCACCGAGTCGCCGTACCTCGTCCCCGCCAACGCGCCGCACGCCCTGACCCGCGCCGTGCAGCGCACCGCGCCCGAGCTCCGCTCCAAAGCCTTTGACGCCGCGGTCGCCAACCTCGCCTCGAACCTGCCGCTGCCGGCCTTCTTCTACCAGAACCACCACTGGCGCATCTACTACGACGAGCGCCTGCAGAAGCACACGCAGTTCCACGACGAGTACATCTACGCCTTCACCTGGGAGGACTCGCGCGTCGACGCCCGCATCCTCAACCTCACGTCCGACGACGTCGTCCTCGCCATCTGCAGCGCGGGAGACAACATCCTCTCCTACGTTCTGCAGGGCCCCGCGCGCGTGCACGCCGTCGACCTGAATCCCTCGCAGTGTCACCTCCTCGAGCTGAAGGTCGCCGCGTACCACGCGCTGCCCTACGAAGACTTCTGGCGCCTTTTCGGCGAGGGCAAGCACCGAGACTTTCGCCAGCTGCTCCTCTCCAAGCTCTCGCCGCACCTGTCGTCGCGCGCGTTCCAGTACTGGCTGAGCAACGCGCATATCTTCACTGCCGCTCGTGGCCGGGGTCTGTATGACACCGGCGGGTCGAAGCATGCCATCCGCGTCATGCGTTGGATCGCCCGCGCGTTTGGGCTGCGCGGGGCCGTCAAGGCTGTGCTTGAGGCGAAGACGCTTAATGAGCAGCGCGAGATCTGGCGCTCTGCGCTTCGGCCCGCGTTGCTGTCCACTCTCGTCAACCGTCTGGTCGTCTCGCAGGAGGCGTTTCTCTGGAATGCGCTCGGCGTGCCCAAGAACCAGCTCGCTATGATCGAAGCCGACCACCACGCCGGCGCCTCCTCTTCTTCCCGCGAAGAAAACAAGGCTGTTGGTAAATCCTCGTCGTCGTCGTCGTCGTCGTCCCGCTCGCAAGCCGTCTGGGAGTACATGGTCAACACGCTCGACCCTGTCGCCGAAAACACGCACATCGCCGCCGACAACCCATACTACCACGTGTGCCTCGCGGGGTCCTTCTCGCGCAAATGCCACCCGGAGTACCTCGCCCCGCAGGCGCACGCGCGCCTGTCGCGGCCCGGCGCGTTCGACGGGCTGCGCATCCACACGGACGAGATCGACGAGGTGATCGCGCGGATCTCGCCGGGGACGCTGACCGTCGCGGTGGTGATGGACAGCATGGACTGGTTCGACCCCCCGTCGTCGTCGTCGTCGTCGTCGTCAGGGGCGGCAGAGGGGGGCCCGGCAGCGCGGCAGATCCGCAAGCTGAATCGCGCGCTCAAGATGGGCGGGCGCGTGATGCTGCGCAGCGCGGCGCTCACGCCGTGGTACGTGGCGGAGTTTGAGCGGTGGGGGTTTCTGGCGAAGCGGGTCGGGGAGAGGACGGGCGGGAGGTGTATTGATCGCGTGAACATGTATGCGAGTTGTTGGGTGTTGACGAAGATGGGGGGCATTCCGCCGCCGACGCCGGATTTGGAGGGCGGCGTGGGTGCTGAGATGGAGAACTTGGTCATTTGAGAGGTGTGCATGATTATGTTGAGATGGATGTAAGCCGGTTGGTGTGGTGCGATTTATTGGCGCGGACACTCCTTTGGCCTCGTGTGGAAAAAGAAAACGGCGAGCTTTGTGCGACACGAAGGGCTTCTTCGTGCGAGGAGGTCTAACATGCCCTGTTCGGACACGATCCAGTCCTTTGACAGCTCGAAAAAATGGCTGTATGCACGGTAGCCACTCTTTGCCTCGAATCTGAACAGCAATCTCTTCCTCTTGGATCCTTGTATCTCGTTTTCTCTGGCCCTCTAGCTGGCCATGTGGCAGTCACTGTCAGTGTGGATGAAACTGTCACAGCTCTGCCCGTATAGGCATAGCACGCTTGGCTCCAGCTTGCTTCAATTCTTGCCCGTTACCATCCAGAGAACTTTCCCACACTCGACGGTCAAATTTCTCAATGGCGGACAGCGAAATACCCTTGTATTCCCAAGGGCATTCTGCGTCGATAATCTGGAAGTCAAACACCCCGAAGAGCTGCAGACAAAGTAAGTCGAGGTCTACTCTAAAGAGGTCGTCATGAACGCCAACCAACAACGAAAACACTGACCTCAACAAACAGCTTGTTCATCTCCATCTTCGCCAGCGTCTTCCCTACATCTACACACCTCCCAATCGCAGGCGAATCTGCGTACCGTGTGAATTCGGCATGCGGACGCTGAGTCTAGTCCTCGAGTGGTAGTAATACTGGTGTTCGTTGAAAGCGTGCTTATGCCAAGTTCTGACCCGAAAACCCACACACATTTCCTCGAGGGTACACACATGCCCGGCACCTGGGAGAAATAGGTATTCATTGGTTGCCCAGATATTGCATACTCATCTAAGCAGGTAAAGCAGCATAATATGTACCCGCACGCTCGCTATCCCAATGCAATTTCCAACCTTGGCCAACCCGTCCCATGCCAATCCAAATTTGCTTTTCCTACAGCGCCCGGGCCTTCACAATAGAAAGGGAAATCCCAAATACACCACCACCCTATACCCATACATCCAACCATCACCATGCCTCTACACATCCCCCTCGAACCTAGCCCGCTGCGTCAACGCCGGCGTCACTGCGGCACTGCCACCACCCCCAATGTGGTGCGGTACCCCAAAGTGGTGCCAGCAATTCGGTGCCTGCAGGATGTACCGCGCCATGGCCTCGCGGAACCGCGACTTGTATTCCTTGGGGCTCGTCACCGTGGGCCGGTTGCGGCCGCCGCCCGCGAACCCGCGGTCCTTGATCCACGACTCGAGCCGCTTGTCCCACGTGTAGGTGCGGATACAGTCGATGATGCCGACGACGAGCTCCTTGCGGGTTTCGTCGACGGCGATCATGAGGGAGTAGTCCATCACGTTTTGGCGGGCGAGGAAGAGCGTGTCGTTCCAGACCTAGGGTGGGGGTTGTCAGCCTCGGGTGGTAAGTGAGAGGAGAGGGGGAGCGTAGGGGGAACTCACCGAAGCCCGGAGGAGCTTCTTGCTATGCTCCCTCGCGAACAGCGGACTCTCATAAATGTACTCGACCATGTTCTCATCAAGCAACACCTCATTCTGCTCGCCCGTGCTCTGGATCTTGCGGTTCCTCATAGACCCCTTGAGATCGAAAATGCGCGTCGGCGAGCGATCGTAGAACAAGTTCTCCATCACTAGCAAATCTAGCTTGATCTCGGTACCCGTCGCCGGGTTCTTGATGATGACCTGGAAGAAGCCAAGCATTTTGGCAATGACAGACGGCAGGTCGTGGAAGAGCGCCTCGGCCATGATGTTGAAGTAGGCGGGCGCAAAGCGCAGGAAGGCCGACGTCTCGATGGGCGAGAGCGACTTCATCACCAACCGGTCGTCAAGCGTTTTGAGAAACACGGACTTGGTCTTGCCGCCCTTGGAGTCCCACTTCAGGCAGCGAGAGAGGGATTCGATGATGCGGTCTGCGGCCCCGCACTTCCGGCGCAGCGCGTCAAACTGCTCAGCGTAGAAGATCTTGCACAGCATCTTGCACGAGCCTTCAGTGAACTGATACTTGAGATGCGTACCCGTGGCACGCAGGAGGCTTTTCTCAAGCTCCTCTTCACTGATGAAATTCTCGGAGTCAGACGGACCATTGGACTTTGTATCGCTGTAGCCCTCGCCCTCGCTATCCCGTTGCTCCGTCATCTTCCACTGGTGCTGGATGTCGCCGAGCTTGATCTTGTAATCCTCCGAGCTAAGGGCGAACGCAATCAACGAGCTTGGCTCGTCCTCCCTGACGATAACGTCCGAGTCAATGAAGATGTGGTCTGTCATGTTCAGAGGATAATCCAGCGGCGGCCAGCCACTAGCAGAACGCTCAGCCCAGAAAGTCGTGAGCATCTTCATCAGACTTGATCGCTGGTGTTTGGGCAGCTCAAGCGTGACTTCACTAGAGTCGAGCGAGTCGGCAATGTCTTGCACATCTGGCATAAGGTCTTCGAGCAGCGATCCCTCTGCATCACTCACATGCCCGTCGCCCTCAACCTGGCCCTCATCGTCTATGCCTCTAGTCTCGGTCTCCTTCTCGCCTTCTGGCTGGGAAACAGGCTCCGCACCATTGCCATCAACATCATCCACCAAGCTCGGTGCCGCAGCTGTAGTGGTATCCGTTGGCGCCGTGTCCAGCAATCTCTCGTCCGCCTGTTGGCTGTCCACAACGTGGTCATCATCGTAGGGCCCGGGTTCCTGCACCGCCTGGTCCACGTCTTCGTAGACTTCCACTATGGCCCTGGCCGAAGTGCGTGGCATGAACGACCGCGACGGCTGCAGCTTGGCAGCCTGTTTGTTACGATCCCGGATTCGCTCCTTTTCGAACTCACGACTGAGCTGCTCAAAGTGCTTGGCAAGCGATGACACCTTCGCGGTCTCCTTCCTCTTGCCGTGGACGTACCGTGGGATCGAGGACTGACCGGCCTTCTTGCCTTTAATCGCCGAGATGCCGAAACGCTCCGAGAGCTTGCCCTTGTCGCCCTTGACACCGATCGGCTCGGCATTCGATGTGCGTCGAAGCTCGTTACTTTCTTGCGGCCCGGCATTCTTGGGTGGTATACTAGGAAGTGGCCGTCCTAAGCCTGGTGTGGTTCGAGGCAGACCACCGGCGCCAAAACCTGCTGGCTGGGTTGTGGCACGGTGGATGGGCGGAGGGATTGGTAGCCCTGATCTACGAGCAAGACCACGGTCCACGGCCTTGGACACTTCTCCGTTACCAGTAATGTTCTCCAAGTCTTGCTGTTGGCGTCTCAATTGTTCGACCTTCTCATTGAGGGTCAATCCGGGGTCAGGACGCAGCGATGCTGCCCGCGAGTGGTTCCTTGACGGTGCCACAGACTGGGCTGGAGTTAGTCCTTTTGAGACGTTGTCCGGAGACAAGAACCTGGGAAGTTCCGCGGGAAGTGACTGGACCGACGCTCCATGTCCTTGCGTGGCGGATGCCTCAGCGGATGAAGGGTTCTGACCAGGCAAGGTCTCGATGGAATCGAGTTCAACCGATGCTTCCAGCGACGCTTCTCCGCCCTCTGGCAGGGCAGCCTCAACCGCAACCGCTGGATTCGCAGCCTCACCGTCCGCCTTGGGAGCTTCACCATCTGCCTTGGGAGCCTCACCATCTGCCTTGGGTGCCTCGCCGTCTGTTTTAGATACCGCGTCCTGGTAGTTTGGGTCGACCTTGTCATCTTTGAGAACAGCTGCGGCATCTGCTGTGTCGCCCTCATTCGTCTCCTCCGTGGTCAACAGACTCGGCTCGCTTTGTGCCATCTTTTCCGAGTCTGCTTCCGCGCCAGATGACTGCGTCGTCGGCGGAGAGGTCTTCTCATCCGTCTCCGCAGAGGCGATGCTATTGGCATCCGTGGAAGTTGGCAGGGACTCCTTGGACTCGTTGTCGGAGAACATCTTCTTGAGCTGGATGATGGTCAGCTGTCGCACGTCTTTGTCAGACAGGAAGTCCGCCTCAAACTTGGCGAAGGCGGCGTTCCAGTCCTCCACTCTCTCGAGCATGTTGCGGATCACGGCGTTGAGTGGGATGACTTCGTAGTATTTGGAGCTGATATAGGCGGACTGCAGCTCTCGGATCAGGCGTGGTTGGTCTTCTTGAGCTTTCTTTGACAATATCTCGACTTCAGTTTTGCAAGTCTCGGCCTTTTCAGGCAACACGCTGTCAATGCGGATGCTTTTCAGTCTTGTCTTGACCGAGTTCATGAAGCGGTTCCATCGTCCTTCTGTGGTTGTGAAGATGTCATTCTTCAGCCTGAGATCTCTGTCGACTTTCCAAGTCAAGCGAGCTCGTGGCACAACGATCTCGAGAAGATCGATGGGATCCCAGTGAATTCGCATGGATGTGTCGTGGTAGTTGAAGTAGCGAATGTGCTCGCTCTGGTAGTCGTGTGGGCATTCAAGATCGGGCCAGCATTTGAGACCTCGGCTCCAGAAGGACAACTCGAGGTACTTGCCAAAGGAGTACTTGCGCGCAGTTTCTGACAGTTGACCGAAGCCCATATCTCTCTTGCAGATCTTACAATAACTCCATAGGTAGATGGGATCTTCCATATCGTCATCAGTAGTCTCCTCCTTTGCCAACATGGCAGGGTCAAAGGGTGGGGCTGAGTTTCGCTGAATGAAGACAGTGATTCGAGCCTCGTCGTGCACATACGTGCGATGGTGCTGGGCCATCTGACGGTCGCAGCCGTTAGCATGGCAGATTGACTCAGCACTTCCACAGAGATCCTCAATGTATTGGCCAAGGGTGCAGTCTGGGTCCATGTTATCATCCGGGTCGTCATGGTAAAATCCAAAAGCGATCAATCCCGGTTCGGAGCAAGGGATCTTGGTTTCTGTACAGATGACCGAGTACAGTACAACAATATTCTGGTGCGAGTAGGGGTCGAAGAGATCGAGACTGCCCGCGATGAAATTCTCCCACTGACGTGTCTGAGTCTGGTAATTGTATAGCGCCTTGTCGTATTCTGCATCATGCACCGCGTGCAGAATTTCCATGATTTGCCGCGGGGCTTTCTGCCCAATCTCGTGGACCATCTCGGGCTTGATGAGCTGGAACTTCTGTGGCTTGGCCTTCTCGTTCTCGCCTTGCTCCTCGACCATGTCCTGGTCACGCAGTCGTTTGAGATAGACTAAGCGACGCTCCTGCTCCCTCGCCTTCATAAGCAGATACGGCTGTGTGAATTTGACGAATGGAGACGCAGACAGAACCTTTGTCTCATATTTAGCGACCATGTCGCTGTAGAACTGCGGTGCTGGCACGTCCTCTGGGACGTGGCTATCATGCGTCGAGTGAATGGTATGCAGCGAGAGCATGCTTTCCGTGGGCGGTAAAGAGGGCCTAGACTCAGAAGCCTGGCTGTCGTCTTGTTTTGGAGCCGACTCGGTATTTGACTGGGTGGTCTGTTCACTTTCGCCAGGCTTGACCCCAGCAGTGGAGATCGATTCGGCAGCAGTCCTGTTTTCAAAACTCGGCAGCCTCCTCAGGCTTTGATCTACCTCTCGGGTAAAGTCTTCGACCCTTGAAGGGGTGGGAGTGGGCATGCCACTCGGATCTGTTCCCATGTAAATGAAGTGATCTCGTAGCAGCGCCGCTTCCAGCTTCAAATTGTACACAACGTAGGTCATGAACTCGGTGACCCTCTTCATCCGATGGAGCGTATCGGTAGTGGCACCTCGTAAAGCAATGGTGCAACCAAGCTCCTTCTTGCAGCCGGATATGAAGATGTAAGTCTTTTTACGGCCCGGGTAATCATTGTTCACATATGTCTTGACCTCAAAGCCGCCCGCAATGCCAACCTGGGTCGGCAAGACTAACATGTCGAGAGACTCGATGATGTCTGCCTTTGCGCACCGCGAGACAGCCTCGATGACAGCGAGCTTGACATTGAAAACGACAGCGATGCCTGCATCGTTCAGGTACTGCAGCGCGACTCCCGAAACGGACTTGTTGGCAAGAAGAACATGAGGCCGAAGATTGGCGATCCGGCTCACTACCATTCGCAAATACTGCTTTTCTTGCTCAATGACTGGTTGCAAGCTCATGAAGTGGTGTTGCTGGTGGCGCTGATACTCGATCGGAAACGACACAATGACAATCCGGGGGTTGGCGATCCTCCTTGGCATGCTCTTCAGGGCAAGATTCTTTGTGAAAATCACGCCTGAGACATAGCTAGTGTCGCCTGGTTTGCCCCCTGGTATCTTCTTCAGCTTGACGTAGTGACGAATGTCCATAAGATCGCCTTCTCGAGTGTCGGGATCCACGTCACTGGCACAGCGAAGAAGAATCGGTACCAGAGCTTTCTCCCAGGCCAGTGGATTGGGAACTTCGGCTTCTTGCAAAAGCTGCCCGAACAGTTTATTGATGTGTTGGAGACTGGCTGGTGGCACTTCCTCGATCTGTGCCGGTTTATGCCGCAGGGAACTGCTCCGCACGAGCGTCGTTGGCTCAACTGATGTAGAGGACTCATACACAGCCAGTGACTCGACCGACATCGATGGATGCTTGAAAATTCCGGATCTCGGCCGCGGCGATCTCATGTGGTAGGCAGTCTGGCTTGTGGTACTCATGTTCCTACGACGAGTCGGCTTGCTATGGCTTATGACACTGACAGCCGCGTTTCCATCATCCTGCCGAGATGCCATGCTGAGACCGCTGATGCTCTTTTCGCCTCGTACTCGATGCCTTCGACCAGCGGCAAGGAAGGGCGAGAAATTGGTCTTGTCTGGATCGATGCCCGAGGGCGTTATGTCGCTGCTGTTCATGGTTGCGAAAATGCTCATCTGCTGCTCATCGCCACTGGACTCTTCAGACATATAAGGCGCGAGTTCTGGGTCGATAATGTTGTCATCATGAAATGCTGGTAGCTTCAACTTTCTTGACATCTCTTCATTGGCAGACTTGCGGAAAGGTGCCGAGTCATCTTGGACTGGGGAGCCCTTGAGCCGTCCCAGAAGGTTGTGTTTGGAGTGGTGGCGTCGATGTCCTGATTGCGGTCGACCTGACGCCAGTGATCTCAACGACCTCGACGAACTAGGTCGACTGAGTTGCTGTGGAGCAGCATCAATTTCGAGAATTGCGGATCGTCTGTTTGCGTCTGTGGTAATTCTCCTGGTGGCCGGAATGGCCATCATCGGCGCAGACGCCATCCTGTTGCCATCTCCATCATCCCCCCTCTCCAGGATGCTGCTCGAATCATCGTCCTTCACTTTGTTGCTTGAGTTGCCTTTCAGAGGGTTGGATCGGAAAATTGCGGGGAGATATGTATCATTATCCGAGTCGTCAGAATCGGCCTCGTATCTGCTATTGATGACCTCCAGGCATGTTTTGCAGACCTTCAAGCTGCCCGACACTCCAAACTTTTGGCCAGAGATGGTCGAGGTACATTTGGAGTCGAAGATGCAGCCACAGGTCCGACAGTGGTGCTTCCGTCGAAAAGCAGAGAACGGCGACCCACAGAGAAAACACTCCTTGGTCGTCTCATCCGCCATCCAGAACTCCTTGCTAAGGACTTGCTTCCGCATGAGCTCGAGCCTGTTGCTCACGCCCCCGTCCACAGCTCGCGTACCCGGTATCCTGACGCCACCGGCCTGGTGTTTCTCAGGTCTCTCGTTGTGGATGAATGACTCGTGGTAGACTGAACCATGTGCAGACATGTTGATCGGACTAGGCTCCGCTGTTCCTTCCATTGACGATGAGCGTGAGTGCATTTCCACCGAGGTCCTGGAGCGGCTAATGCGATCAATCACCGCGGGCTTCCTCAGATGTTCCCGCGAAGGACGACTTCGAGGGACCTCGAGGCCGCCAGCTACTGTGCTCGAGGTCTGTGACGGGCTTAACGGAGTATCGGTACTGCCATCGCGGCTAAAGGACGAGTCCCTCCTAGAGCCTCGCGGGCTGAGGATTCTCTCGGTGTGCGATTGATGTGGACTTAGTATTCTCTCCGTGTGTGATGGATGCCGTGAGTGATTCGGATCGTACACGCTCGAATTCCTAGACTCGCTGGTTGTCGTGATCTCTGGCAGCCGACTTTCACCACGTCTGCTCGTGTCTTCGGTCCGGCTTGTGGTGCCTCGCACTCCTTCGCTGTCTTTAAAAGCACTGACTGTGATCGGCGCAACAGCTGTGTCGGCAACAGGACCAGCCCCTTTGACGATGTTCGGAAGGCTCGGTGCGCTCTTCGCCGTGCTGACGGTAGCAACAGATGATGCCTTAGAAGACTGTGGCGCCAAAGTATAGCCCTCCGCTAGAGCCAGGGAGTTGGACGAGGGCGGTCCGGGATACGAGTAGTCCGACAGTTGGCTCGCGGCACCATCACCTCGCGACAGATTCAGGGCCGGGGCCTTGCCTTTCCTGGGACCGCTCTCTTGTTTATCTGTATGATCCCCGTCCTGTATGGCTCCCTTCGGTCCAGCACCGACTGCTTCCTTGATGCGACTGTAAAGGCCACTAATGCCGTGGTGTACAAACTCCGTTGGCGAGCCCTTAGATTCGGCGGGAAGGGAGTCTGGCGGGGCGGTGAAGTCGTTGAAGGTGGTCAAGACATCGGACTGGCTCGCAGAGGTGTGGATCTTGTCGAGAGCTTGGGCAAGGTGTTCTTTGTCAATGTGAGAGACGGTAGATATGGAGTTGAAGGAATCGCGACGGGACTTGAGGTCTTCGATGGAGGCGACGGAGGGAGAGAAAACGGATCGGATGGGTGTACTGGGCTCCATGGCGGAGTCTGGCACGCCGCACCCTGGAAGCGCCTGATGTGTAGGCCTAGTCAAGCTGGTCGTCGTGGACTTGTCGCCTGCTTATCGATGCTCCTGGGTAGGTGAAGTGTCTCGTGACAATCCGCAACGTCATGGGGTCGTAGTCATGTTTGGCTCTCGAGGCAATGCGAGGGGAACTGGTTTGAGCAAAAGGACGATGGCAAGTCAGTCACTATGCACAGTAGATTCACTCTTTGTCATACACACTGACGTATGCAGACAGTCTGGGACGAAGGAGGTTGGGAAGGACATGCAGGCTCACGGATGTCAGGCGAATCAACGGAGGGGAAAAGCAGCACGACACGCCTGGGGACGCAGCTATGCGCGCAAGCTATAGCGAGTTCGGTGGGCAGGGACTCCTCATTATCGGCTACGGCGGTGAAAGAATCGAGAATCGGGACTTTTCTGAGTGGCAAATATAGGACGTGGCCCGGCAGCAGAAAGTGAGGCTGTCTCGGTAGTGGTGCGGGTGGTAACCCAAGTTCCAAGGCCAACATTGAAGTCCAGGTTGAGGGATCTAGAACTCGAGGCCAGATGCATGTGCTGTGCTTGTCAGGCAGCGGGGACACCCGTCGGTCGCTTTCTATAGCGGGGTAGTGTGGCGCGTATCGCTAGAGGCAGTGGCGTTGGAGAGCGAGGGACCCCTGCAAAACGCGCCCAGGAACTTTGTGAAAGTCGCGTCTCGCCATCTAAGTGCCCCTGCCAGAGACAACCTCATGTCCTGTTTTGGAAAGCAGATCTCGGGAGCCCCAGTACGGCCACGCTCGGGAGCCACGAGACACGGCAATCAACGGATTCTAGGAACCCTGGCAATGACAGGAAACATTTCTACTTCTCTGAAGCCTTGACTCCGACAGCAACACTGACTAACATATTCAGCTCGTCGTTCATGCCCAACTCCGCATCGAGGGACGGTCGAGCGCCAAACAACTGATGGACTGTGAAGATGGCTTCTCAAATATCTGACGAGTTTATTCAGTCGTCTCGGTACGTCAAACGCCAATATGTGCAAATTCCAAAGGATCAGAAGGACCTCTTCAAAGATGCCTGGTATGACAGTCTCAACCGCGAGCAACGTCGAATGCTGAACGTCCCACCTACTGTCCTGGAGGATGTCAAGGTTGCCCATATGAGGAAAAACGCAAAGTCTTCCCAGCAATCTCCATATGGGTCGCGACCATCGACTGTGAACTCGGGAAAACAATCATCCAAGCCGATCCCTCAGAACAGGTCTTCCACTCCGCTGCAAAATGACGATGGAGAGGACAACGATGAGCGAATATTTTCATGGGCGCCAAGCCAACAGCCTGTCAGGAATAATGAGATGGAGGAAGGAGAGGAGCTTGAGGAAGTTGAAGACCCAAACTCGTCGCCTATTCATCGGCTGCGACCCACTCCCCCAACGAGCCAGCTCAAGAGGAAGTTTCCCTCGACATTTGTCAACAATGAGCGTCAGAGCAGCGCTGCAATGAGCGAGGACTTGGATTTCGAGCCCCTAGGTTGTGTCAGCCAGGCTTTGGAGCCACCAGTCAACCGCACT
The DNA here is from genome assembly GCA_003671545.1 of Ophiognomonia clavigignenti-juglandacearum. Classification (NCBI taxonomy): domain Eukaryota; kingdom Fungi; phylum Ascomycota; class Sordariomycetes; order Diaporthales; family Gnomoniaceae; genus Ophiognomonia; species Ophiognomonia clavigignenti-juglandacearum. The sequence goes on along the minus strand of PYFS01004882.1, from coordinate 58,544 downwards.
GCCTCACGACTGGTTGCCTCAGACTCCCGCAAATTGGAGGCAACACCTCCTTCTGCTCAGGTGCCTGTTGCCACTATCCACGGCTCTGCGAAACCATCACCGACAAAGAGGAGGCGCCTGGGCGTGAATCCAACAGCAAACGGGGAGCGGGACCTCAGTCAGCCGGCACCTGACAGCCAAAAATCATCTCCCGGAATGTTTGTTGACAGCAACCAGAACAGCTTGAACACTACCGCCTCAACTTCCTCACTTGGTATCCATCTTGCGCTAGACAGACCTACCCAGTCAAGCGAGCAAAAGTCCATGTCAAATCCTACTATGTATCAACACAACTCAAGTCTCCCACCCACATACGAGGGTCGACGAAGGGCAACAGCAGCTGAGAACCTCGTCATCACTGGGACCTCTCTGCCTGGGCCTTCGCATGCACCACCACCAGCCCAGAAACCCGCTCCTGCAAATGATTCGTCAAATTCACAGCTACCATCTCCGCAACCAGCTGTCCAATCGCAAAGCCCACCGCCAGCGACGTTCGAAACATTCAAGGCAGCCTATCCAAACTATTCGGCATCTCGAAGGCATTTTGTCACGGGATTATTGGACCTTCAGCAGCTGAAACGACGGCGAGAAATCCACCCATCTCTCTACGATGACTACCTGAGATCATATACAACGGAATACTTTGTGTATATCTCGGAATGCAGCAGGAAAGGCGTACGCAAAATCTTTCCTGGCATCCAATGGTACAACGAGCACGTGGATTGTGTTTTGTACAAGAAAGAAGTTGTACGGAAAGATAACTTGAGTGCCTTTCTTGCAACCTATGCCGACGAAGTGCAGTCAATCCAAAAATCTGCAGCCGATCATGATGATTTGCAGTCTGAATCTGAGGCAAGCGATAACGAAATGGCGGATGCAATGGATGCAGACGACGAGATAGAAGAAGAGAAGGCCGACGATGAGGTACAATCGGAGCAAGGACCGGAAGTCGCAGAGCTGGATCCAGGTGAGACCGAGTCTGAACCTCCTAGGGATGATCACACCCTGTCGCCAACCATACCCACGCCCTTCGGTCGTCAAGCTGTCCGGGACGGCGACGTCGAAGCATCAGTCCCGGTCACCGAACCCGCACAGTCGACTCGCGAGAATGAGCCAGCCATGTTTTCCAAATTGCCAATACAGTCCGGATTCCGCGGCACTGACGATGCAATCAATGGTCACTTGAGTGACGAGGAAGTTGAAGCGAAGAACACGGAACCACCACCCAGGGAGGAGGACAACGGCAGGGGCTCTCCGGAATTCCACATCGAGTCACCAAGTGAAGCCAAACCCTCAAGGACTTTCAACAGCTTGGACGCAGCGACTACTGAAGAGCGAATGGTTTCGTGTATAGCACGGAAGGCATTGATACTGGCCAGGTCCCTTTCATCTCAGGAGAATATTCACGAAGTCTTGGAGCCGGTAGTTGCTTCGAGCCCGGAAGTCTCTCCTCTCCGTGACAACCAGCAGGCTCGAAATGAGCCCTCGATCTCGCCGCCGCCACGGTCCGCTCGACCTTCGCTCTCAAACGTGCTGCGCAAAGCACCCGCCGCGGATCTGATGGTGGACGGAAATGACAATGGCCCGCCCTTGGTCTCACGCCAGTATCGTAAAGCCGCCGTAGAGGTTGTGAGCAGTGACGAAGATGATTATTTCGCTCCAATGCAAATTCCTTCGTCGCTGCGAAGTGCACGGCCTTTATCTTCGAACGTGCCGCGCGCTGCAATGGTCGAGGATAACGAGAATGACGAAAACGAAAGTCCTGGCCCCACGCCGTTGACTCCAAGGAAGCAGAGCACGCGCACCTCACCCCAGCAGCGCCCGTACTCTTCGTACAAACAGCGCATCCCATTGAGCAGCACCCACGGTTCTAATAGCGAGAAGAAGGCCTCGGCCAGCAAGGCGCAGCCGATCTCATCGAGTAGTGATGACGACGGCGATGACGATGGTTTTGAAAATGCTCCTCAACTACCAATGCTACGACTCCGAGACCCCCCTAGGTCACTGTCGGCAAGTAGGCGTCGGTCGATGTCTAGGAAACAGCAGAAGGTGGACCAATACGAGGTGCCCGGATCGTCCCCGCCCCAAGCTGTTGCACCGGCACCAAGGCCTATGACCAAGCGAGTCTCAACGTCGACGGGTGGGATTGATGCAGGCAATGCATTTGCAACGCAGGTGTCTATGACAGCTACACAAGAAGCTCCAGTGAGAAGAGCCAAGCTCTCTTTTTTCGAGGAACCTCCAGCAAGACCAACGGCACGAACTAGTCCGGCCATGGAAAAGTACGCCGCAACGCCGTCAACGGCACCACAAACAACACGGCCAACCTCCATCTCGAAGCTGCCGGCGGTCATGCCCCCTGACCCCGAGCGGAGGTCTCTGCCGCAGCCTGAGCAATCAGCGACTTTGAGCTCGAATCCAGCAGCTCCCAGCGCGGGCACAGGAAGCGCCGCATCGCCATCAACGACAAAAGAAGCTGCGCGGCCACCAATGTTTACCTCGACAATGCCCGCGGCTGGCCCATCTGACCGTGAGCGACGGACCCTGGGTCAGCCTGAACAATCGACTGCTCCGGTGCCCAAGACAGCGACTTCTAGTGTGGGTGCAGGCAGCAAAGCCTCGTCCATGTCATCGGTCAAGCGGCCCCGGATGACCAGGGCGCAGCAGCTAGAGGAAAGCAGGAGGTTGCAGGAATTCGTGCGCAAAAAACAGGCTATGCGCACACCGTCGTCGACTTTGGCCAGCAAGAAATGATGGAATGATGGTAGGGGACATTGAGTAGCAATGTAGGGCATATGCAGTTCGTCCACCGAAGCCAGGAGGGGGGAGGGGCAGGCACGCGCTGTGAAGCAGCAACAAGAGCATTGAACTTGTATACTACCTTTCCACTCAACCTAGCGAGATAGATACCCTGACGCGATCACGCGATCAATTTATTACAGCATGGAGCAAGTTCCTCCTTGTCGAGGTCCTCGTCCCAAGTAGTATTGATAGTATCGTCGCAACAATACCCCGCGAGCCCGAGTTGCTGTGTATCGCGAAATTGATATCAGAAAGGATCCAACAGAAAAGAAAAATGTTGGGCGCCAGCCAGTTCTAGACGCCGAGCCCATCATACGGTGGCCTGCAGCGCAGAATGGGAAATTTTTGATTTTTGCACTTTTTTCGGGGTTGACTCACTACGCCTACCCCTACCCCACCAATACAACAGGGGTATTTCGTACCCCCTAACTGCCCTATATATATAATTTCGTAATCCAGCTTTATATTTACCTAAATATTCCTCCGAAATCCAGTATTTTAAATCCGAAAAAGATCAATTATTTCATTTAATAATTAATAAATTTAATCTAATAATATTAAATTTAATTTAACCTAATATATTCAATCTAATAATTAATAAATTTCGATATTTAATTTAATTTCAAATATTTAATTTGACGATTAGCGAATTTAATTTAATAATAATTATCAAATTAAATTTCAATTATTATTAAATTAAATATTGTTAGATTAAATATTATTAGATTAAATATTATTGAATTAAATATATTGGGTTAAATTAGATTAAATGCTATTGAATGAAATGTTATTGAACTGGATTCGCTAATTGTTGAATTAAATGTACCAAATTGAATTGAATTAAATGCCGCTGGATTAAATTCGTTGATTATTGGGTTAAATGAGCAACCCTTTTCGGATCCGAAATGCCGGATTTCGGAGGAGTGCCTAGGTGAGTACAAAGCTGGATTTCGAAATTATATATATTAAGCGGCTGGGGGGTGTAACATTGCTAGTCACGGCGTGCCTGTAGTAACCGCTTTGGCTTGAAAAAATGCAAAAATCACAAATTTCCCATTCTGCGCTGCAGGCCACCGTACCATCGATGCTGCATGCAAGGCTCTTGCTCACCGGGCCGGGGAGCGAAAGTTCCACTCTTTGATGTGAGCCTGGAACCAATCAGCGCCTGTGCGCATCGACGAGGTTTCCCGGGGATCGGGGGTGCCGCGCAGGGCTGTGGCCGCTCGCCGGGGAATAGTGGACTTTTCTTATGATGGTTGATGATCTGCGAACTTCCCTCGTTTCTCATCAACATTAAAACATCTGATGAAATCACCGTGCTTTATCACCACGTTATATATCTCCGCACATGGTGTGGGGGTAGCCCGGGGTCATGCTTCCAGAGGCCTTTGTGTCGAGAAAAGGTAACTGCGTCATGGCATCTGCAGGGGCCGCCACAGCGCGCAAACATGCAGACATGGTGTCCTGAGCTGCAGCCCTGCGGGTTTCGGCATCTCAAAACAATGAGCCGAACCATTCTCACTGCTACACTTGCATTTCGGACACCTTGACACCCTGGTCTATCGGACAATTGCCCTGCATTCAGGCGACCTGGGAAGCTTGGGTCCAACAAGCTTAGGTTGTCGATCGTCGCAAATTATATATCGTCTTCTTGCCCCCTTCCTTTCCCGTCCCGCCTCTTCCTCAGAATGACCATCGGTCTTTCACAGTGTTCGCGATCTGCACTCGGAACAATAAAACTCGCGCGGCATACGACAGCAAGAAGGTCCTTGAACTCTCTGATCCACTCCAACACCGGCCTCGGCCGAGCCAGCAGCAGCAGCAGCCGCAGCAGCAATAGCAGGGGCTTGCAGGATTTATATCCGGCCTGTTGTAGCCCGTCATCATACCCGTCGGTATTCTCCTCGACACAACAGCCTGCCAACCATAAGAAGAGGAAACTCAGCCTTACGTATTCGACAATGACGGTACCAACTACCCCGGCGCCGGTGAGACTGCCGAAGCTGCCCGTGTTTGAGGCCATCGCGAGCCATGATCCGGCGTCCGTTGTGGTGGTGCACTCGGCCTCGCAGCGTACATTCCGGTATGGCGAGCTGCTGGGCGATGTAGCCCGGCTCCGTGACCGGCTGCTGGAGGAGGCCGGGCGGAGTGATATTGAGGGTGAGAGGGTGGCTTTTCTAGTGGAGAATAGCTATGACTACGTAGGTGAGTTCGAGAAATGCGGGCAGATCGCAGCTCATGAGGAGCAGACCATCTCTCTCACAATGTAGACCGTACACGAGACTGATTTCATCCTCAGTGACATGGCTCGCCATCCTCGCCGCAAAAGCAATCGCCCTCCCCCTCTCACCAGCATTCCCAGCCCCAGAACTGCAATACATCCTCAGCCACTCCGAAGCGCTCCTCCTCCTCTCCTCCGCGCGCTTCACCCCCAAAGCCCAGGAAACCCTCGCCCTGCCCCTTCCCAGCCCGCCCAAACACGTCGAGCTCACCAAGCACGTCGGCAACAGCAGCAGCAGCAGCAGCAGCAGCAGCTCCTTCACCCCGGTCACCTTCGACGATGCCACCGACAACGTCGGCAAGGCCGCCATGATGCTCTACACCTCGGGCACGACGAACCGGCCCAAGGGCGTGCTTCTCCCGGAGGCCGTGATCACGGCGCAGGCGCGGAGCTTGCTCACCGCGTGGGAGTACAGCCCGCAGGACCGCCTGCTGCATGTCCTGCCGCTGCATCATATCCACGGGACGATCAATGCGATTCTGGCGCCGCTGTTTGCGGGGAGCTGTGTGGAGTTTCTGTATCCGTTCAATGCGGATGCTGTGTGGCGGCGGTTCGCGGCGCCGTTTTTGACGGAGGAGAGCAATGGCGCCGATAAGACGAATGGCAACGGGCCAGAACATACGAACGGCAACGGCACAAACGGCCACACCACCACCCACACCTCTAATCCAACCACGAAAATAACCTTCTTCACCGTCGTCCCCACCGTCTACGCGCGCCTCCTCTCCACACACAAGCTCCTCCCTCCCGCCCTCCAAACCGCCACCCGCACAGCCATCTCCCCACCCAACCTCCGCCTCGCCATCTCCGGCTCCGCGGCCCTGCCCACCCCGACCAAGCGCGCCTGGGCGGCCCTCTCCCACGGCAACATCCTCCTCGAGCGCTTCGGCATGACCGAGGTCGGCATGGCGCTCTCCTGCGGGCTCGCGCCCGCGGACCGCGTCGACGGCGCCGTCGGGTGGCCGCTGCCGGGCGTCGAAGCGCGCCTCGTCGACACCGACACCAACGCCGTGATCGCGCACGGCGCCGAGGTCGACGCGGCCACGGGCCGCGAGCGCAGCGGCGAGATCCAGCTCCGCGGGCCGACCGTCTTCCGCGAGTACTGGCGCAACCCGGCCGCCACCGCCGCCGAGTTCGTCGACGCCGATCCGCGCGACGCCAACACGGCCAAGTGGTTCAAGACCGGCGACGTCGCCGTGCGCCGGCCCGCCCCGCCCGGCGCGGGCGAGAGCGCGCTGACGCGGAAATCGCAGGCGTGGACGGCGAGTCCGACCATGTACTTTATCCTGGGCCGCAAGTCCGCGGACATCATCAAGTCGGGCGGCGAGAAGGTGTCTGCGCTGGAGGTCGAGCGCGAGCTGCTGTCGCTTCCAGAGGTCAGCGAGGCGGCGGTGCTGGCGGTGCCGAGCGGGAAGTGGGGGCAGAAGGTGGGCGCGGTTGTGATTCTTAATAAAGAGAATATGGTGCCTGCTGCTGGGGAGGACGGGGAGGAGAAGAAGAAGACGACGTGGACGGCGATGGATATGCGGCGGGCGTTGAAGGGGAGGTTGGTGGCGTATAAGATCCCCCAGGTGCTGAGAGTGGTGGATCATATCCCGCGGAATGCAATGGGCAAGATCAATAAGAAGCAATTGGTCAAGGCCATCTTCCAAGATGACTTCAGTGGGGATGAGATGTGAGGGGTTAAGCACCAGGAGATGAGGGGAAAGCATTCCAAAGACTGGATAGCTAGCATTAGATTTACCACAAGGTTAGCATGGCATAGAATAACTTAAAGTACAAGGGCTTCACCCGAAGGCACATGTAGAAGCATGATCACACTGTTTTGCAGGACTTTATTCCATTCGGAACTTTTGGTGCTAAGTAACAGAAACTCCCCGGTGTGACAAATTGATGCTGACTTCCAAATCTAACACATCTGGTGCCACCAAAACCATTTTTCCTCCCACCTCGTGGGAAGCCTAAAAGACGCCCAAACTGTTCGGGCGAAGGTGTGTTGCAGGGTATTGTCGGTGACTATTGATGCCATTCCTCCTTTGTTGAACCGCTAATCCCCCACTTCTCTCTCACATGGGGTGGCGTGATGGCTCGCCTATCAAGGTTATGCATAGACGGAAAAGCCGCAAAAACTATGGTGGCGTGGTTGAAATCGTTGGTGATCAATGAGCATCGAATAATCCGCCGAGTACAATCAAGTACTCAAGGTAAGGCAGAGGCTGAGTTGAATGACTCTGCGCTCAGACAACCATCTTGGCTCTGGCACGAGTGCTGCCAGCGTGAGCAGCCTCAGTGTGGCTGGAGAACTCGATCTGCTCACTGGCAGGAAGCTGGAGCACCTCCTTGATTCTCCTGCCGACACTGTAGAGGGCCTCCTTACCCTTCTCGGGGCTGCGACCCTTTCCGCCAGCCACATCACCATCACCGCGGCCCGGGATGGCCTTGCCGACGCTACGGGTCCAGACACCAATACGGTAGAAGGCCTTGCGGACGTTGACGACCACGCCCATGACCTCGCCATCGTCCTCGTCCTCCAGGGTGTTGCCGATGGCGGCCAGCATGATGTGCAGCCAGAGCTCATCGATGTTGACAGCGCCCTTGGACTTGAACTGGTATGACCACTTGCCGCCGTGCTTGTTTTGGGGGTCCTCCCACTCAGGCCGCACGCCAGCCTTGAAGAGATGGTAGTCGGACTTGAGGGCGAGGTCTGAGACAGGAGCAATGTTGTTCTAATGGGAAAAGGTCAGTTCCATGCTAACGCAAGAGGCAAAATTGATGAGGTCGAGATGAAAGAGAACTTACGTAGACTCCCCAGAACTCCTCAACCGAGTTAAAGGTGATCACTTGCTTGAGGAGATCATTCCAGTTGTCGCCCTATTGCCGCATGCGCATGTTAGTACGGCATACTGAACACCATGGGCCGCAAAGCTTTGCGGGCGCAACAAAACGAACCTTGCCAGATGCAGGCTTTGTGAACCAAAGAGTCCAGTCGGTGGCGAGAGGGTGCTTGACGGTGAAGTTATCCTTGTCGTCGAAGACGGTCACGACCTTGCGGTCATCCTTTTCCGCACCGCCAGACTTGGTGGCAGCAGAGGGGTCGTTGCCGCCCTCGGGGGAGATGGGGATGGTAGACAAGTCGACTTGCTCAGACATCTTGACGATGGTGTGGAGATGTGATTGGGAGTGTCGGGTATGATTGATCGGTTGTGGTAGGTGCGCGTTGAGTAGAGATTCGAGAAAGAGTCGATGCGAACAATGGGGTTGCAAGGACAAGAGATTCGAGGGCTGGCAGGCGCTTGAGATGTGGAGGGAGGCTTGTTGTCCTTGGTTGTTTGGGAGAACAGGAAGGTGCTGTGGGTAGGCCTGTTGGTACCTAGAGAGGGAGTTGCGATCGAAGGAGGCAGGTTGGTTCACTCTAGTAGGATTGGGTTGGCTGGACAGGCGCAAGCGACTCGAGAAAGTTTAGACTGGCGTGCCCGAATCAGTCAAGGTTTAGTTAGATTTGCTTGGTCTGGGTATGAATTGCGCCTGGCAATTGTATGGGGAGGGACAAGACAGTGAAGTGAAATGGTGGTTGAGAGTGTGGTTTCAGAATGGCGAAATATGTTGGTACGGAGACTTGATTGCCAAAAGAAGCAGTCTTGTGAAGTTTGTTTGAGGGAAGCGTCGCGACCGAGCTGACGATGGGACGGATTGCAAGTGGTGCACACTAACATCAATACATGGGTAACCCTCCTATATCTGATAGTGTATTTGAACCCTGCCCCATGCATTGAGTGAGCAGGGATCAAGCGGGGCCAGCCACTGCCCGCACCTGCACATCATCTCCAGCCACAGCCAGCTCCCAGCCACAACCCATCATCTCAGTGAGCGTTGTGCGAAAGTAGCAGACTTCACAACCCCTTCACCCTCACCTCACCTTCTGCCAACAGAATTACCTACTTATGAATTTCATAGTGCCTGTCACAAGCATCAAACAGTTCCATGATACCGCAGGCATTACGTTATCAACAAAAAGATTCAAGGCTTGAGATGATCCCGCTCTTCATTTTCAAGCTGTCTCATCCATCAATGCCTTCTTCCTAAGACAGGTGCTTCACCCAACTTGCAGCCTCTTTTGAGGTTGAGAGCACTGCGCGCATCCAATTCCATGTCCAAACATGAATAGTTGAGGATCCTTGCTCTTAGTGAGAGCTTCCCAGGACTTTCCAGCAGGACAAGGGTGACATTTTCATCAGTCGAGACATCAATCGCATTCTTACGGCAGAGGATTTCCATCCCCTCTCCTTTCAAGCAGCTCCATGAGAATGGGCTATTGTTGCATCGACACCCGTTTTGGGACTACTGCATTCTTTTGCATCGTCGCGAACAATCGACCAGTGGTCGACGCAGACTTTTGCGCCTGCTCAATTGCTCAAGCTGCCGGAAGTGTCATGCTTCCCATGGTCATCTCCTTTGTACTGGTCGGAAACGGCCATGTTTCCGACTCTGCTCTCAACCGGCGTCGACGAGAACAAAGACCTCTCCTACTTTTCACGCGCATAGGAATATAAGGTAAAGATGTAGCAAGTGCTTGACCCTTTTACATGTACGTATCGCGTATGTATGCTGCTTGTGCGCTGGCAACATCCGCTCTTGCTCTCGCTCTTCTTTGTAGTCTATTTGAAAGTCAACACCGCGAACAGGTGTAGCAAGTCGCCATGGCCTGGACTCCAGACGAAGACGCGAACAGGAACGTTGAGCCCAATGTACAGCCAGACCACCTCGAGATAGCCGGTGACCGCCACTGGCGGGCCTGGCGTTTAAGAAGACGACGGCCAGGTTTATGCAAGAACTTGACACCCACCTTCCCAAACGTCAATCCGGATATCATCAAGATAGCACAAGCTCTGGTCGATGAGGACGCCCAGGATGCGGCGATCAACCGCAAACCATTCCAACGTCGTTCCCTCGAGGATCTCAATGACCCCGAATACACGGTTGAGCAGCTCCAGTTCCGGCCTCTTGAATTCACCCAGGCCAAATTGGATTCCATCTGGGCATCGACACGTCCCAGAAGGCAACAAGCCCAGCATGATATCGACAGGCTTCCTACCATTTTCTTCGAAGAAATGTGCTCAAGCTTGTTTGCACGAGTATGGGACTTTGCTGCCGAAGCTGTTGGTCAGGAACTTGGCGACGGCCCCAGCGAGGAGGCCGTCCGCCTCCGAGTTGCGGAAAAGGACTGGACATATTCTTTCTTGACGCATCTTCCGGAAGATTTTGTTCGCATCGCGTCTGTGACTGCGCGAGCCGACCCGAACTTCAAATCCGACTCTGACCCATCCGGCTACGAATACATGTTTGTCGATCGAGAATCACGCATCAACCTATGCACTTCCGTCATCGCCAAACTGTTGCAGGAGCACTGCTTCGACTCCCTGTTGTTTGGTGCTCGTAAAATAGAACGCGAAGCACTGAGGAAGATTGATGAGTCCCAAGAAGACACGAATGATGGTCAGTGTGTCTCTGCATTCCCTTGCGCGCCTCACCCCGAGATACAATGCTTGCATACTAACAATGCATGCAACATCAACAGGCTTTGCTCGAAAGATGTCTCGCGCAGCTTCGGTGCCCAAGTATCTCCTGCAAGATCTGTTCACTGCCAACTTCTGGCCCGAAGTCGATCGTGTCTCTCTCGGTATTCTCGAGCTGCTCTTGCCTGTGATCAATTTTGCGGGCGAGCTTGAACCGAACGCCCCGTGGCTAGAATTGATAGAAGTGCACCAGATGCTGCACAATGTCGTTGCTGAGGCAGCATGGCTTGCCAACGGCTTGGCCCTGACCCGATCTTGTTTCTGGATCGACTTTCCGCAGCCGGGCCAGCTTTGGGATGTGCGTCAGGATCACATCACGGACATCATTTGGAAACGTTCGAGCAATGCCGCCACTGCCACTGACCGCGCAGCTCTGGCAAGACAGGTGGATGCTTGGCTAAGGGCAAGACAGGATGCTTTCAACGCCGTGGTTTGGCCAAGAAAGCCGACGCAGGCAGAATTCTATCCAGCCTGGGAGGCGGCCAATCCCAAGCCTGCTGTATTAGCGCAGCAAGCTGATTGGGAAGCGCAGAGACTTGCTGCTTACAACGCCGTACCCGAGCCGGAACGGCAGACGGAGGAACAATTCTTCGACGCCTGGGAAACGACTAATCCCAGGCCCCGTCAGACCGTGCGGCGCATGGCAAAGGTGCAAGTCGCCCTGTGGCCGTTCTTCGAGCGATCGTTTCCGTACAGACAGGATCTCGTCTCGGGCGAAGTCAACTCGGGCGAGTCCATCTCTGTTTTGCAAAAGGCCCAGGTTGTCTACTACGCCGGCGTCGACGACGACAGGGTGGAGCAGGAAGACGAGGACTACACGCTGGGTCAGTACCTTGAAGACGAAAGGATACGAAACAAGTTCTTTAATAGGCCACTAGGCCTGTTTATCCTGTACTCTCTCTTTCCCGCTCTCCTATTCTATGTGGGCTACTTGATCCGCGACGGACAACCTTGGTCCATCCGCGAAATGTATGATGGCTGGACAGATGGCAGTCTGACCGTCAACAGACACACTCTATTGCCAGCCTGGGGCGTGCCACGGATGACCTGGCCCGATGTTACCTGGCCAGGTTCATGGAGATCGGACATGAGCATATTCTCAGGATTTGCAGGTGGCGATAGGCTATCATTGGATCCGGCTACAGGCGACCGAAGACGTAATACTCTCGTATTTGGGCCCAGGGCTCCCGCGACTGTCACCATTCCAGCAACTCGAACCGCACCGCCGACATTGCCACCTACAGCTGATGATGGGACCTCCATCTTGGAAACCACCACTGTCACGTCTACAAGCACCATAACTCCAGTTGAAGATGCAACTTCCACCTTCATACACGCCCCAAGCGGGACGACGACAGGCTTTTGGGAAGACTTCATGTCAAGCATATTGGGTCGCGATCTCAACAACGACGATGCGAATGACGAAAAAGCCGGTATCGCTATAGAGACCGAGTCTAGTAGACTCGTAGACGAAGCTGCTGAGGAGCCGGCTCCGCCCGGGATCGACGACAAGTACAAGCTGAGAATGTCTGAGGCAGATGCAGTCGCGGACGCCACCGCGGAAGAGCAGCGAAGAGTCAAAGAAGCCATAGACAAGGAGGAGGAGGCCAACAAACTCCTTGAAAATCTTGAGAACGCCGCGAGGGAGGCGTCGTCCTCGCGAGAGGCTGCCAAGACCAACGCGGCGGAGGCTGCCGAAGCAACAGAAGCCCTGCAGAAAAAGATTGCTGAAGCCAAGCGCCAGAAGGACGTAGCAGCCAAGCAACTGTCGGCAGCGGAACAGTTCTTGTCGAGCGCAGAGAGCTCTAAGTCCGCGGCAGTAGAAGCCGAAGCCTGCCCGACGTCGGACTTAAAGCCCGGGGAGGTCTACGTGAGCGGCAAACTTCTCAAGCACTTACGACATGTGCGAGACAGCATTCATGAGCACGGAGAGCGTCTTCAGAAGGAAGCCAAGGAGGACGCAGCCAGTCCATTATTGGGTGAAGTTGCTCGACATCTCCACTTGCTTTATGAGCGGATATACCTGCCTGTTGACGCGCACCAACAAACCCCTTCCTTGATGATCAAAACGAACACCCTCGAGGGGCGGAACATGTTGCAGGAGGCCATGGCCATATATATCGAAAGGCAGACCGCTGGGTTTCATACCGATCCTCAAGAACTTCTCATGACTCTGGAGCAGATAGAGAAGGTTTTTCCGGCCGACAACCCAGAAGGGATCCGCGAGAGAGGCATGCGCACATGGAATAAACTTTTTGGCGGAGTGTTTGGCGGGATCCCCGGGGACACCAGCACTACCACCACGACGACGACCACTACGACAACGACTGTGGTCGAAACGCCTGCAATTCTCACACCCGAGGAAACAGTTCTGGATGAACGTCTCGCCCACCAACCTGGCGTGATTGTCACGAATGCCAACGGCGACTTCGAATACATCCTGAAGACCGAGTTTGAAGCAGACAAAGGGAACAAGTACAAGGTGGTCGCGACGGACAAATTTGCAGACTTCCTAGCCAAACTCAAGATCGACAAGGCGGGGCGCGGCTCAAACGTCCCCGGGACGAACAAGTTCGCCCTGCTGGATTCTACGCAGCCTCTGGAGCACCCGTTCAAGGTCAGCATCGCGCCCGACACCATCTTCACGGACCTGGCGAACCCGGGCGAGACGCTCGACATGGCCAAGGGCTTCTGGGTGCAGGAGGATATCCTGGGGCACGACTATGCTTGCTTCATCAAGACGATGACGGGCGCGTGTGTCACGGGGACGTGGACGACGGAGAGGCCGACGCAGACTGTGTTGGAAACGGAAACTGTGGATGGTGGCTGGACAACGGGGAGGCCTACGCAGACCGCTTAGGTGATGGAATCCGAGGATGACGGGTGGGACACGTTCCCGTATACGAGGACGGAGTCGATTATGGTCAGGAACTGAAGAGAGGCTGGGCCGGCGACCACCGCGCCGGCCGGATTCGGTTGGTAGAAGCTATGTGGGCGGTAGTGGAGAACGGAACATGGCTATCTCTCCTTTTTCTTGTTTTGTTACGATGGGGACCATGGTCGGAGGATGGAGAACTTGTACTTACTCTTTGTGGAAATGCCGATTTCTAAACAATTACTTCTGATTTTCGTAGACTTGGAATGCATTGGTCTCATTTCTTCTTCACAAGAAGGTCTCTTGTACTGACTGGATGGCAATGCCAAACCACTCATTGCATCTTTATTTCTCCTGATCATCTCACTAGAACTCCTCTTTTCCCAGCATCCGTAGACATAATGACTTTGTGCATGGGCTCCATTTACTTCGCTCTACTCTGTACTCAGTAGCCTTTCACGGTTTTTTTTTGCCCTCGGCTTTCATTCTCCCTACTAAGAAGGACGGGCCGTAAGTTCGATCACAGATCATCACTTGACTTTTGCTCAAGGTTCAAAGTGAATTATGGATGGGTACCATCCTCATATTTGTAATATTTCATTATACTTACCTTTACTCACAGCCCCACGGAGCCTGTTCCTGGCTGCCTCTACAATTTCACTGGTCGAGGATCAGCAGCTTCCGTATGCTGGAAACTGCCCCATAGCCTGCTCGAACCCGAGCCGGCAACAGTCCCAGATCCAACGATTTCCTCTCACATCGCACCAAGTGGTAGACGACCCCGACCAGCTCATCGTAAAACTTGCAGAGAGCTTCCAACCATTGTCTTGCCTTTCGGCGTTCATCCCTGGCAAACGAAGCCCCGGAAAACCAACCCGACTTACCTGCATCGATCTGCCGCGTCATCTGCCTAATCGCCTTCTTCACGCTGCTCGTCTCGTTCCCGAGCCCCCCAGGCCCACATCCGCGGACACGCATGCACCTCCCTCATGATCTCGACGATCTTCAGCTCCAGCGTGACCAGACGCGCGAAGCATGGCCGCGCGCTTCGCCCTGCTGCTGCTCCGCTTGGGAGCCCGGGACGCCGACGACGCAGGAGGAGGCCAGTTGCGGATGTCGTGCGGGTACAGGGTCAGGCCGTCCGGGTTGGTGACGGTGATGGTCACGGGCGGCGGCTGCTGCTGTGGGTCACCTTGGGGGCGACTCAGCAGCAGCGGGTCGGGGAGGTAGGACAGGATGCAGACGTCTTGCGGGAGGTGGAGGCAGTTTCGCGACCGGGTGAAGAAGAGCCGCTTCGCCTTCCTGGCCTCTTCGGCGCGGTCTGCCAGCAGATCGTTGACGAGGAGGGGTTGGGCTTCCAGGGCTTTGGCGGCTTGGTGTCTTTCCCGCCTTGTGGACTTCTTCTGCTCCTCGGGTTGGTTCAGGGTGGAAGAAGACATGGTGAGTTAGGGTTTCGAGTGCGGCTGTTTGAAGGCGAGGAATTGTGGTTTCTGTGTAGTTACTTAGTAGTTTGGGGCTGGTGAGATATCTTCGTATAAGTATGGAATTGAAGCGCCAGTGATACAATGAAATTGTTCCTCTGATCGATGCAATGCACTTGACAGCGAGAATCTGTCTTTGTCGCCCGAGTGAAGGAACCCACGCGCCTGGATCGGTCTAGGAACAAGTATATAGTGAGCGCATCAAAGGCCTCAACGACCTTTGTCAATCTGTGAGAAGAGGTTTCTACAAACCATGAATGGCCGATTCATTAACGCCTTTTCATCTCAGAACCTGTGCCAAATTGCTGTGTTCCGGACTTTCGGCCATCGATAGCATCGTGCTCAAGCGGTGCGCACCCCAGAGAGGTTTGGGGGGCCTGCGGGCCTCCACCAGCATAGCTACCATGACGACCAAGCTAGTATCTCAAGTTTCGTCGTTATGCTGCGGAGAGTCAACGCCTTGGAGCTTTTTGAGCTCCTTGCGCAGGTTTGGTGAACCCAGCTGAGAGGTGAGGGTCCAAGGCGGGGCTGCAGTTGCCAGTCGCGATCCGGCCAGAAAACACAGACAGAAGCTCGAGTCTCCGACCATACGTAGTAACTATGTACTCCAAGTGTTGGTCTGCAGCCGAGCTGACGTTTTGAAAATGATGAAAATACCATATGGGCCCAGTTTGGCAAGTAGTGGAACAGCTGGCGCATGATCTCTGATGAAAGAGCGAGGGACATGTCACCCCGTGCCCACGCTGTGTTCATGGGTAAAGATAGCCCCGGCAACTTGCAAGTCTGCATGACAACATGACTGCAGTCATACAATACCCCGCCGATGGTCACGGACAAATAAAAATCATCTTCTCTTTCCCACCCCTCCGTTCCTCTCCGGGTTGAGCAACTCTCATGATCCTAGAATTCCTCAGTGGTTGAAGCGAGAGCATCACAACCGCCGAAGACAACCTCAGTAGGCTCTTAGTCCACTTCCGGGCCTGTTAGCGCACAGCTCTACCTCTTGGCATTCCTCATATATCTCGCCCACTTCTGCGGTGCCCCATTTTCTCTTCCAAGGTTCGCGTGAGCAAATTGATTCCGGCATCAAAATGTCGGAAACCTCAGCCAAGTCGGCGGACGTGGAGATCGCGGTTGTCCAGGCCGCCGAGGACTTCACCGGGTTCTTCGACGTGGCCGCCAAGGCTTTCGGCGACCAGATTCACGATGAAGTGTAAGCCTCTCGTCACAAGCACTGCATCCCCCAGTCTCTTTCGCATTACCATATAAGTTCATGATCAGCCTCTAAACAACTCCACAGCTGGATAAGTCTCCACCCCAAATGGAACACCCCCGAAGGCAAAGCCGGCCACGCCGCCCGCCTAGCCAAACGCTGGCAAGACACGACCCGCGACGCGCAGGGCCGCCCCAACACCGTCTTCCTCAGGGCCACGGTCCCCGACGGAGGGACCTCCCGCCGCATCGTGGGCGTCGCCATCTGGGCCCAGCTGTCCTTCGTCCCCGGCCACGGCAACCCGCCCGTCACCGAGTACGCCACCGGCCCGGACATGGGCTACCCGGACGCGCGCGAGGAGCGCTTCGCCAAGCAGGTGTTCGCCGGGCTCAACGCGAAGCGCGTGGAGGTGCTGCGGGCGAAGGCGGACACGGACTCGCCCGCGGTTTTTGTGCTGGATCTGTGCGCTGTGGATCCGGATTTCCAGAGGAGGGGCATCGCGGTGAAGCTGGTGCAGTGGGGGCTGGATGAGGCGGAGAGGAGGGGTGGGCTGGAGGCTACGACGGAGGCGTCGGTGATGGGGAGGTGGGTGTATGCGAAGTTGGGATTCAAGCCCGTTGGGGAGATTGATTATGGCGTAGAAGAGGAGTTGCTGGGGGACAGGAAGTTGCCGTCGAATCTGTTTATGAGGACGAAGCCACCTGCATGATTTTGGTATTAAAAAAAAACTGGGTAAATACTGTGTCTCTCATGTATATAGAGCTCGGTCTTTTGTCTGTAGAAGATCTGCATAGACAAAATCCAAGTGCACAGGGCAGATAACTCTGGTATCATGATATAAGAGAACATGCCAGTCGTCGTCCCGGGAAAGATCGTCACACCATGGATGTGTCAGTGGGCATGCAAAGAAAATGGTTTTGTGAGCACGGTTCAGACGTATCATTGAAATCATAAGGGGAGCAGCTTATGCTGTCATCTGTTCTTCCAAATCTTGCGATACAAAGCACTTCGCCACGTTCAGTTGGAAATCTCAGGCTGGAGACCAGTCAGACGACTCCTTGCCATCTTTAGGAGACTGCAATTTTTACCGTAAGCCCATAGCATCCAGTAGCCACTCTTGTGTCTCCTGTCACAAGCTCACAAAGTCATGCCTCCAGGCTCAGAACTCGTGCATGCCATGGGCTGCGATCTTGCCGCTACATTTTTCCATCTATGACTGCCTCCTGGAAGCCGGCCTTTCCCACAAAAGCCATCATCTTGTAAGCATCAACCATCTTGTACAGGCTCCGACAAGAACGTCGGAAGTCGAGTCCATCGTACATCCAGTACATGTTTGACAGCTTGATATGGTGGCCGACATAGCCTCCTGCTTCGATGAACATGGTTGGTTCTGTCACGCGATCTTTGAGAGGGCCCGCTGGTGTGATTATGGTAATGATTTCTTATATGGTGGCAGCTTACAAGCCCTAAAGCGCCCGCCCACTCATCAGCTTGACCCAGCCTTGTAATCAGCTTGCATCCCAAGCGTTTGGACACTCGGTGAATCCGACATCAGGAACTTGTTTCCCACTCTTCCGCACTGCTGACGCGTGTCCGTTGTTGCGGTTGGAATCCGCTCCGAAAAACGACCAGTACCTACTAAGTAGGTAGAGACCGTGAGAATCTTCCTCCTGAGCTGTCTTCCGACAAACCAGCATGCAATTCGGGCCTAATTCAGCGGTCCAGAGACGCCACCGTGAGCACTGAGATGAGAACGTCTTCTCCATTGTTGGCTTACTTGGTCACCCGACCCCAGACGGCTCGAAAGACCGGAAAATCCTTCCGATACACGAGGTTTCCAATCACATCTTGAAGACCAGGCTCCTTCCGGGCCCAGGACGGGACGGTCGAGCATGAAAATCACATGGACCGTCGTATACGATCCCATCCCGGTCAGACTCAGCAGAATAAGTACGGATTCACTTAGCATGCTCACTTCAGCACCGTGAGAAAATAGCATGTACTGGGCGTCCACATGTCAGCCAGCTTTTGCAGCTCATTCCCATGTTTGAATCAAGCAGCATGCCTCTAGTCCTTTCCGGCCACGAAACGACGAGAAGAGCGCCTCACCAATTACATGGCGGATTCGACCGCCTCCGTTGTGTGCGGACTGGCATCGTCTTGTCCGCCGAACATGCAAGGGTAGGCCGGAAGCTTCTTCAGTTTCTTACGAGTGTGTTCTGGGAGTCAAATCTCATATAAAGCCTCTGCCTGCCCATCGGCTAGAAAGATCCGGCAGCAAGCTCTCGCCTAAAGCCAAATCGACACTGACACGCCTCCCCTATCATACTCGCCTCCGAACCATCACACAGTCCTCACCTCAAGATGCACTCCCTCACCCTCCTCTTTGCCCTTGGCCTCGCCGCCCTCACCACAGCAGCTCCAGCCGACTGCACCCTAGCCATCGAGTGCTCCAACGGCATCACCTACACCGGCTGCAAAGCCCTCCAGGAGTGCGAAGCAGCAGGCGGCCATTTCAAGCGCAACACCCCAGCCGTCCCGGAGCCTCGCGACTGCACCCTGGCCATCGAATGCTCCAACGGCCTTATCTACACCGGCTGCAAAGCGGCTCAGCAATGCGAGGCGGCGGGAGGGACACCAGTCCAGAAGCGCGACGTGCCACCGGCGGAGCGCAGCGCCGCGCCGCAGCTTACCTGTCAGATTATCGTATTTTGCTCGAATGGGATCAACTATGTTGGGTGTGATGCCGTGAAGCAGTGTAAGGCGGCTGGGGGAGTCCCCGGGGGAGCGGATTCGTAAGCTCAGTGTATGCGGCGACATATTGTTTGCAGGCCCATGGGTGGACAACAGTCTCTTGATGGCCTGTGTCCTAAGTTCGCAGCCCGGCCTCGAAACGAGCTACATTTTCTATCGTTGCGCAGCTGTATAATATGGCACAGAATTAGTGGTGACTGGTTATGAACTACTGGGAGGACGGTTCGGAGTGTCTGGACTTTCGTGTATTGCAGCAGTGTTGTAACATGCTGTACAGAGTAGTTTGATCATTGTCCACCCAAATCAATTTCTATTTGCACTTCGAGCTCAGGAGTTGTTCCAAAGAAGAGACAACAGCCGGGCGTCCCCGTTGCAGCGCCACCCGTCTTCCCAAAAGAGCTCCTAGCAGTCAGCTTGTCGCCGTCTGTTTCATCATATGACACACAGTCATGGTTGCCTCATGATGTGCCTCAATGATCTTGAGGCAAGAAGCAGGTTGGTCATCGACGGCACCGGGTGATCGGATCATACGACCCGAAGTTGACGCTTCTTCGTTCTACGCTTCGTTCCAGGGTCAGACTGCGTCTCGGCTTTCTGATGCCCTGACCCGGCGCGATTAATCTCATCGGGGAAGCGCGTGGCTCCCGTACTGATGTATGCGCTTCGTAAGAACGTGACGCGGTAGTGAGCAGTTTTGTTAATCTGGAAACCGAGAGTAGTGGTCAATCGGGACAGCCCACGGCCAGAGGTAGCATGGACATTTGGTAAGGTCAGGGCTGGAACTCGCGAATCGTGAATTGCGTCAGACCGGAAGGCAGGCACAGCTTAGGCTCATGATGATGGACGGAAATTCCACAGGCCGCGTCCCGGAGACAAATGGCGCAGCGATTATGTTGTCTGCAGGACGTAAGAAACACCCACCGCAAATGCAGGCACAGAAAGAGAAACTACCCGGACACTCGTCCAGTGTCCTACAAATGCCTGCATAGGTCGTTTGGGCACACCCAAGCCACCAAAAACACATGTCAGACCCGTATCTGTACCACGACGTACAACTTGACCATCGCGGCTTTTATTAGGCCAGGAATCGATCTACGGCATGGAGACTGTCCAAGCAGCCTCAGTATTCCCGGATATGGAGTGCTCCCGTAGGCGCATCCGAGCAGACTTTGCTAGCCGTAAGAATCACAAGAGACTTGCGCAATCATCATCGGGGCGAGAGTGTGCCTAGAGCATCTGGGGAACTCGCTGGACAAATTTCGGCTGGGACGTTTGTCACATAGAAACTGGGTCGCAAGCTGAAATCGGTCGTTTTTGGAGAATGGGTCGTTGGTTTGTTGAAAGATGTCAATATCGGCAAATTGCGATTCCGTGCCGTCTAACTCCAGGAAGCATCATGTGTGATGTCCGATGTCCAGCCAACCAGAGAGATGCCAAACAGTCAACCATAGCCCTGTTGCGCATCCAGTCAGCGCCATCCCGTTCTATTCATCGGCGCTTTCGGTCGGGCGTTCGTCGTCGGAGTGGGCGGCACCCGGTCGGGATACCACGCAGCACCAGTCGGCTCGGCGTACCTTCGAATTCCCATCGTCTTGTTCCCCGTCCCATCAACACCCCGAGTTTTCGTTTACCGCTGGGCAGACCAGACGTTCTTGACGAGGCCGTCACGCTGAGCCAGGCGGTTGAGGGCGTCGTCGGCCTCACCCATGGCGCGGACGAAGCCGCACAGGGCATAGACGTGGTTCTCGCCGTCGACCTTGCGGCCGGACTCGTCAACCTTGGCGATGGAAATCTGGACGGAGCCGTGGTCCTTGGCCTTGATGATGCGGTTGGTGGCAGAGCACTTGCGGGGGACGTAGCTGTTTAGCGGAAGAGAGGTGGGGTCAGTACATGATGCGCGTGTGTGGTTTAATTGTGCGCCGGCGGCGGTTCAGGCGCAACAAGCAGTCTGCAGACAAGCCACCCCTCCGAGGATCCATCAGGGTCATTGTTAGCTTACAGGTCCACGATCTCGCCACGGTCGTTCTCCATTTTGACAGTTGGTATCGAAGAATTGACGGAAGTCGGTTTTCGAAGTGGTTTGCGAGGGGTGGAGAAGTCGTGAAGTCGTCTGTTGATGGCAGGGGGCGCGTGCAGTGATGGAGTTCCGTGGTGGTGAAAGGAATTTGCAGGGCTTCCAAGGTTGTGTGCTCGAGGTGGCCCGAGCTCAACTCCGCCTTCCTCATTTGGCCTGCGACGGGTCTGCTTATGTCATCGAGCTCCAAATCTCGGCCCAAAGTCACCTGAACGCGCGCCGGGATTTGGGGCCTTGAGTCGCCGCTAAGCCCAAACTTGAGAGTTGCGTTTGTTGACGCCTGGTAGCGCGCGACTCATGTGGACTTTATCCACTTCGTCGCCTCCGCGAACTTCAATTGTTGATGCAATGCGCATGGCATCGTCGCTGTCTGCCTTCGAGGAAGCATATTCAACAATTCAGCATGGCAGCCAGCGACATGCGCTCTCCGCCGGCGCGCCCAACACTACACGACCGACTCGGCATTCTATCGTCGTCACCATCGCTCCCCGACTTACGGGACCTGATTGCTGCGAAACCCAAGCCGAAACCTCAGACCATTCGGAGTGGAAGTGCTGCAGTGCCAATACCTGCTAGCGCTAGTGCGGCTTCCTTCACGAGCGCGTCCGAACTTTTGCGCAATGCGCGGGCTACTGGGCACGATTCCTTCGACGTAATTGACGACCCAGAACCTCCTGTCGCGACGAAAAAGGCACCTGCCAAGCGCACGCGCAAAATCACGAAAGAACCCAAGGCCCCCAAGGAGCCAAAGCCACCGAAGGCTGTCAAGCCGAAGAAAGTGAAAGCACCGAAACAACTTGCCAAAGAGGTTATTGTTCTCTCCTCGGATGGAATCACTCCCAAGGTGACGCGACATGAAGACGCAACTGCAGCGGAGACGGAAACGACGCGATTGGAAGAAGAAGGCGACAGGAAAGAGAATGAAGGCACACCGTTGAAAGCAAAACCATGGAGGAAGTTCAAGTCCCCAGAAGTTGCAGAAAGGCCAGGCACTGGAGAGGCAGAAGTCGTGCCTGTAAAGCCACCGGCCAAGGCCAAGGCGCAGAAAAAGAGATGCAAACCAGAGACTGTCAGCAGGCATTTCCCCACGGACAAGGATTCTGTCGAGCCAGAAATAACAGAGGCGAAAGAGAAGCGACCGAAAGCTAGGAAGGCAACACCTGAGCCCATCAACCTCGAGGCGGCGGTCGAGAGGAGGATGGATTGGACACCTGTCAAGCCAGACACAGCCATAATTGAATCTAGCCCTGATCCCTTCGGCACGCCCGAGCCCCCGGAAGCGACTCTTTTCAAGAAATTGAGTGATAAATATGGTCACCAAATTCCTGATACAGATGTTGCTACTGCTCTCGCGCCGAAACCAGAGATTGCCCAGTTACTCGGTAAAAGAAAAGTCATCGAGATGATCTCGCTGAACATGTCAACGAAATCGGACGAAGGGAACCGAGAACCTTCACCTGCCAAGGCAAAAGCACCAAAGAAAAGACCGCGGACGATCACAGAACTGGCTACTGCAGCATATGGTCCACAAATTTCGGAGGAAAATCAGAGAGAGGATTCACTCCTCGAATATTTCAGTGCTGAGGTCCCAGAACAGGATGCGTCCAAGGCCGTACCAGTAACAACAAAAGGCAAGGGCCCGGCATCAAAGGTGACCAAGAGCAAGAAAAAGGCGCCTCCAAAGAAGCCCGTGCTACTATCACCACAGGCGGCAATGAGGCAGTCGGCCGCACAGGATTTTGTGTTTGGCACGGCCAGTCAGCTTGCCTGTGAACAGTCGCCCACATTTTTGAAAGATTTACATACAGCAATGCAGGCATCTACGATACTCGAGGAAGACGACACGTTCGACAGTTCCTTGGCGCAAGACGACATCTCGAAGGCAAAATCGCAAACTAAAGGTCTTTGGTCGATCAGTGCAAGAGGTGAGGAAGGAGAATTGGTGGATGTACAAATTGTTGACATGGTCAATTCCCCCGCACTGCCGCAGGACGACGCGATTTTAGACCCTTGGGCACAATTGCCACCGGAAGCAGCTGTCCCTGAAACCGAGACGGCTGACAGCTCCGTCATTGAAATCAGCAGCAGACCAGTCGCCACACAACTTGAGACAAGACCCTCGCAAACGCCAATTTCAAAATCACATTTCTTCATGACCCAGAAATTGACCATCAGCGCAGCCGCTGCCTTGACGCCCAAAACACCAGACGATTCATTTCCCTTGGTTACAGACTTGCTGGAAGACGAGATGCCGCCTCCTAGCAACCAGCAGCAAACTCACGAGGAGGTCAGAGACTCCCCGAGCAAAGCGGCTGCGTCGCCTGCTCAAAAGCCACGTCCAAAGTACGAGACTTTTACTGACGCAAAGCTGGCAAAAGAGGTATCCAAGTTCGGGTTTAAGGCCGTCAAGACCAGGGCTGGCATGATTGCCTTGCTGGATCAATGTTGGAAAAGCCAACATGGGGCGGCGACATCTGTATTAGCTAGTCCTCCTAAGCGCAAGCAGACAGAGTCGGCTAATGCTGCATCCACGCCCTCTCCGCTGGCGAAGAAGCCCCGTGGCAGGGCAAAGAAGGTTGACGATGAGGACCCATTTGATGTGGAGGCCTCAAAAGGAGCACGCGCGCGGCAAGGGTCAGAAGTCGGGAACGACGAACCTGCCGTGCCGAAGAAAAAACTTGGGCGCCCGCGCAAGGACGCCTCCACAGAAGATGCTGCGCCGGCACCCAAGAAGAAGCTCGGTCGTCCACGAAAAGAAGCTGCGGCAGATGCTTCATCTATGCCGCCTCCGCCGAAGCTAAAAGCGGGCCCTTCAACGCCCAAGCGGAAGAAAGCAGCACTTCAACCCATTGGCGGCCCCGAGGTGATCGATCTGGACAGCGAGATCGAAGCAAGCCACTCCTCGCCCGAGCAACTCTTCTCCCCCGACGGCGCCGGTGCCAACGTGACTATCAGCGAGGACACGGAGATCTCGCTGAACCTCAGCCCCACGGCGCTGCAGTCCACTGTGTTCGGGTATATCACCAAGGCGGTGATGTCTGCGCCGCGGACGAAGGATCCTGAGAACCCTTCCTGGCATGAGAAGATGCTGATGTACGATCCGATCATCTTGGAGGATCTGGCGGCGTGGCTGAACTCGGGGCAGCTGACGAAGTTGGGGTATGATGACGAGGTGTCGGCTTTGGATGTCAAGAAGTGGTGCGAGATGAGGAGTATTTGCTGTCTTTGGAAGGGGAATTGGCATGGGAAGGAGCGTAAGCGCTTCTGAGTTTGGGGGGACTTTGCATTATAGACCTTGTACTGTTTATTAGGCGGACGGTCGGTCTCTGTAGGGTTACGAGACACGAATGTAGACGAGATCACGATAGATGCCGTTTATGGTTTGGCAGATGAAGCATGGCGTGTGGTGACTACGGCCTTGTCCCAGTAACTGGATAGCTTAACTACTACCTTTTGGTAGAACTCCGTGGGCGGGTATTGTATGAGGAACTTGCGCGAGTGGCCCTTTTCACCGTCACACTTGCCTACAATCTGTGGATATTTACAGGAATTACCTAAAACTAATTTATGCTTTCTCAGCTACTGACTGCTATACACCAAATATAACAAAAACAGTCAAAAGCGAATGTGTTCAAGCTGCCGCGGTCGTTGTCAAGGGTCGACACAGGACCTCAAACATCGAACCTCGGCTCACAAATCCGCCGGGTGTGTTCTCCTCACACAGCCTCCCCCCCCCCCCCAATAACTAGTGCCAGTGCCTCGATTATAACGTCACAGCCTCCAATGTCTTCATTTTTCTGCTTTCGTTATGGAGGTCATCAATTCTGCAGTTCTGCGTCATCAAGAGCATCGGCCGAAATCATAGCGAAATCACAACAAGCGCCCGCACATAGAACAGGACAACAATCGCTGAAAGGATCACTCCTCCACCGCGGGCTTCACTCCGCCACCACTCCTTGCTTATTTATCGCACAAACCGGACACCCAAGGCCAAGACTCAAGCCACCAACCATGGCGCCAAACGCAAAAGACATCTACATCCACACAGCCTCCTCCTCCTCCACGAGCCCCTCCCAGCCCAACGCGCCCGCCAAAACCCCTATGCCACCCCGCCCCAGCGCAAGCATCATCCTCCTCTCCCCCACCAACGATATCTTACTCCTCCACCGCGTGCAAACCTCCTCCTCCTTCCCCTCAGCACACGTCTTCCCCGGCGGCAACCTCTCGGCCTTCCACGAGCCGGCGCTGCCCTCCCCCTCCGCACCGGAGTACCACGCCGACTCAGAAGCATACCGCCTCGCCGCGCTGCGCGAGACGTTCGAGGAGTCGGGCATCTTGCTCGCCAAACCGCAGGAACTCACCCAGCCCGACGACGCAGCGCTCGCCCCGCTGATCCAGCCCGACGCAGCGCGCGCAACCGCCGCGCGCAAAGCCATCCACGCAAACACGCTGCACTTCCCGACGTGGGTAGCGCGCGACCTGTCCGCGCGGCTGTGCGCCGACGAGCTCGTGCCGTTCACGCGGTGGATCACGCCGGCGTGGGCCAAGGGCAAGCGCTTCACAACGCAGATGTACCTGTTCTTCATGCCGCTCGCGTCGGCTTCTGCTGCGTCGTTGAAGCGGGAGGCGACGATACCGACCTCGGATGGTGGTATTGAGCACACGGCGGCGACGTTCGCGGCGCCGAGCGAGTGGTTGGCGAGGCACGCGCGGGGCGAGGTTGTGCTGTTCCCGCCGCAGTGCTTTCTGCTGACGATGGTGGCGAGGGTGTTTGCGGGGGTGGGTGGGGATGGGAGGGATTATGCGGCGCAGAGGGAGGCGTTGGTTAGGTTTGTGAGGGCGGGGACTGGTGGTGGTGGTGCAGCGGCGGCGGGAACGGCGGGGATTCCGTGGACGGAGAAGGTGATGAGTCCTGAGGTGCTGTTCCGGAGAGAGAGTGACGGGAGGCTTGTGCTTGGGCTGGATAAGCCTGGGTGGGAGCTGAAGGGGAGTGGGAGGGGCGGGGATTGGGAGAGGGTTGTGCTGGTTGATTTTGGAAAGGAGGGACCGAGAGATGTCGAGGTTAGAGATAGGGAGGAGGTGATGAGGGAGCATAAAGCGGAGATCAAGGGCAAGATCTCGAATCTGTAAGCGCTTGGCTATAGAGCAAGAATTGGTCTCTGGGAGCTCTCTTGGAAGCTGCTCAAGCACCCGGAATGAGCATCTTATAAGACATTTTACAAGAGGTTATTTTATTCCTCACCATGCGATGTATGTATGAAATACATGTGCGTACATCATCATCAACCGTCTTACCAGCTCGTCCTCTGTACAGCAAGAGTATATGAATTCTACGGCCGACTTCATGCTTCCCCTGTGCGTCATCGTCTCCAGGCTTCAGCTTCACGATACCCACATTGCCCGACCGTAGCCTACCCAGGTATATTTTGTGTACCATCCACATTCGCAAACCTCTTCATATGCGGGCGTGGGCGTCAGTACCTGGGAAGGGCTGTGGGAACCCGGAGACTGGAGCTGGCAGATAACGGGATCGGGAATATCAAGAGAGGCATCGGATTACTTTTGCATCGGTGTGCACTGGTGTGCACTGTGAGCGGGCGCCTTTTTGGATTTGACGGGACCGTCGCTCCAAATTTCCGGTCAGGCAGCGGTTCAAGCATTCTGGGAATTCGTTGAGACTGCAGGGCCGAAGGCACTTGGACTGTAATCTTGATGAGAAAGGCTGTTGTTCAGTGAGACGGAGGAGAGTGTAGATTGTATTATGTCAGCAGCAGGGACAGGGATAGGTCTCACATCCCTGCTTTTCAACCTCACTTGTAAAATTGGCAGCGCCTGCTCAAATTTATACACGGAGGTTGACCCATCGCGCCCAACACCTCATCTGTCGAGGTCATGCTCTCGTCGCTCCTCTCTGTTAAGGCTGTGACACGTCTGGAGCGGAATATCAGATCATCAAAATGCCTCAGCCATCCCACTATCCCTCTTGGGGGCTCACTATCCGTCGCGACCAGCGGCTCATGGCTGCTCAACCTTCGGCGCCAGTCCCAGCTTAGGTCCAAGCAGACGTCGGCCGTTGCTCAAAATCCCAAGACTAGCCCATCATCAAATTATTCACGACCTGGCAAGCCTGCCCAAGCCGTGCCCGTGCGTGAAAACTCTAGGTCCAAGCCAGCGTCGGCCGATGATCGAAAACCCAAGACTGGCACACCATCGACTCAATCACGACCGGGCAAACCTACTTCAGCCATACCCGTGCGTGAAAACTTCAGGTCCAAGCCAGCGTCGGCCGATGATCGAAAACCCAAAAGGAGCCCATCATCAACTCATCCACGACGGGTCAAATCTATTGAAGCCGAATCTATGCCTGAGGAACCCGAGTTCAGATCCAAGCAGACGTCGGCCGGAAATCGCAAACCCACAAGTAGCCCGTCGTCTAATCATTGGCCCACCGACCAACCTACCGAAGTCACTCCCATGCCTGAGGAACCCAATCACCCTGCAAATGTCGCGCGTGCGATTCAGGCAGTCGAAAGTGGACCCCTGAAAACCAAACCGCAGCTGAACAAACTCATCAGAGGGATGACTGAGACGAATCAGCGCAAGGTGAAGAAAGCGCACAGCAAAGCCAAAGCCAAAGTCGGAAAGGAAGTCAAAGCCAATATTATGAAGGAAGTCAGCCTGGCACAAACAAGCCTTCATGCAGCTGCACCCAACGAAAACGCTATCAATGCCGAGGCTTTGGACTTTGACAGCCTCCTGCGCGAGAACCGTCGAACAGATCCCCCGTCAAAGAATGCACTACCGCCACCGGATCCTCAGGCGATACAAGCTGTTGTCAACGCCATGACGTGCAACCACGGGGCCGTTGGGAGAAAGAGAAGGGCAGCACTTTTAAAGACACTACCCAAGTCTGTCAGGTCTAGTGCGGCGAAAAGCTTTCAAAAGGAGCTGCAAGCTTCCAAGGCTGAGAGGTACGAATGGCGTTCACAATTTAAGGTTGAAATGAAGTCGGGGCAGGATATGCACGCTGCTGGTACCAGTGAGAAGCAGTTCGCGCATCGAAAGGAAAAAGCCAAGCAGAGTACCCAAACTGCGATTAAAACGCGGCAGGAGCAGCCCTTGTACACCGCCGATACCTTCAAGGATCAACTCATACGGGCCGACATGCCAGTGCAACGTCCGGAGATCAAACGAAAGCTTGAATATCGCGCCCCTGATGAACACCGAAGTCCCGTTCCGCGTATGGGCCGTTTCTCTCTCGCGCCGTCAGGGATGCAACCCAAAGCAGGCGACAGCACACCTTGGTCTCCAAGGAAACCAAAGGCTGAGCCTGAGCGGCCTCTGTTTCCAACTTTCCTAGACCCGCTTCGGAGCGGTGTCGTCGACCTGAGCACATCGCCGACATCTTTTCCGCCTGCAGCGGGTCGAGGTCGCGGGATTCAAAGCGTTACGTCCGCTGATGACCAGAGGTTTTCGCTAGCCGGACCAAAACACATCGGGCAGAAAGACCAGTGGATTTCGAAGGTCACGGCCGACCGCCCGGATGCTCCACCAGAAGCTTCTCAAAAGAGCGCAACCGAACCAAGAGAAAAGAAGAGTCAGGGTCGTTTGCCTCGGCACAGTCTGGCGCGGCACAGTCACCAGGCGAAAAGCAGCCGCAAAGCTACCTTGAAAACCAGTCGAAAATGAGTATGGGACCGTGTAAAAGGCGGGGCACTCTTCTTGTCAAAGGGGACTTGAAAACGTTGGGCGCCAGCAAGGGCCAGGCGAAGCCCTGGAGCTTGTGGAAAATGTAAGGGACAGACTAAGAGAGTAAAGCGCAAATTAGCCAGGCAGGTGGCGCTTGAGTGATACCAGAGACAAATGCAAAGGGGCTCGCTCTTCCACTTCGGGCGTCACTGCCAGACTTCGTTTTTGTCAAGGCACGATCTGCAGCATGCCAAACACCAACCCATGGCCCGCTCCCGTAACATTGGAATTACCTTGAGGCAATGTTTTGAATACTGCCATGCGTGCGCTGATTCGCAGCGTGGTGGGGTTGTCGCTTTCGCACTCAGCACGCATGCAGCCCACCGCTGGCTGCCACGTGAGAACCACAGAGTCACCTCCCGCGGTAATCTCTGCCACAAGATCTTGTGCGAAGCTGTCGACAGACCGCCACTTGTCTGTCTTTGCGACGGCAAGCCGCGGCCCACGCGGCTTGAGCATGCGTGCTTGACGAGTGACAAGGGAGCTTAGGCTCCAGCACGCGATGATCCGCTGCAAGAGGACGGCCCTACTCGAGCCGTGTGATATGGTACTGTGCCTCGAACGAAAGTCGGCCGCATGACGCCCTCGCGAGAAAGCGTGTCACCGCACGCGTGGATTTGTAACGGATGAAGTTCTGGCAATGAGTTGACACGAAATTTACCAGATCAGAGTTCTCTGCAAGGTTACGATTCTATCCACATCATATGCTGCAAAAGTGCAAATTTGGGGGTGAATGGGGGTCTTCATTGATGTTCTGCCTCTGCCTGGCTACTACTGGCTATCAGTTAAGAACAAACTCACTTGCTTCCTCGAGCTCTCCACCGCATTGCTGTACACGCGGTGATATGACTTCTCAATCTGACTTTCGTTCTCAGCCATGACCCCGCCATTCCCTGCTGCTCACCCAGAAACCCGTAGCGTACGATGATCCACCGACGTGACCCCCTCAATAGTAAGACGTCCACCCCTCCCTCTGAGCAGCCTCCTGAGCCTGGGCATACTTGCGGCTGTACTCGGCACCCAAGCGGTTCTGCTGCTCGCGGCGCATCTTCTCCTGCTGCTCGGTTCTCTCCTTCTGCTCGGCGGCGCGCTTCTTCTCCTGGGCCTTCTGCTTCGACTTCTCCTTCTTGAGCTGCTGCTCGGCGGCCAGCTGGGCGAGACGGGCGGCAGCGTCGGCCTTGGCTTGCTTCTTGCGCTGCTCACGGGTGTGGCGGGCGGCGACGCGGGCGGCCTGCTCCTTGTAGTAGTCTGCGTCGAAGTCGTCGGACTCTTCGCCCTCGCTGTCGGAGACGAGGTTGATGACTTGCTTCTGCGCGCAAACGTGTTAGCATGGAGTCATCGCGGAGAAGCGCAAGCTGGGCGCGTGTGGTTTGGAGCCACAGGTGGAAAGGGGAAGACTGACCTGAGCCTTGGGGTTACGGGATTTCACCACGCGGTTAGGGGACATGGCGTTGTTTGCAGGCATTTCGATGTCGTGTGTTGGTTGATGGAGTTTGTGATGAGTCAGTATGTGGCGCGGAGCTGACAGTGGGATGATTGATCTTACAGAAGTATGTGTGTTTGTGGGCGGAGAGAAGATGTTGCGCGGTCGAGAGAGGACTTGGGCGTGAGCTTTGCTGCGCAATGATGGTTGGAGATGTGATGTGTGATGATTTGACGTATGTAAGGACTGATGTATGGGAGTGTCGAAGCAAGATGTGTGGTAGTGTCGAAGCAAGATGTGACAGCAGTTCAGTATGAAGGCGGTGGTTGAAAAAGGGAGAAGGGAGGGAAATCCCAAATCCAAAAGTTGGGGGGCGGCGGTATTTATAGTAGTGGGAATGGGCGCTCGGGCCGTGTTGTTTTCCTGGCGACGATGCACATCGCGAGCTTCAACTGGGCGCGATGTGGCTTCCAACGGGGCACATTGTAGCCTCCAACGTGGCACGTTGCAGTGAAACCGCGCCCACATCGCGGCGAAGCTGTGTTCATAGCAGCGGACAACGTAAGCGCAACGCGAGAAGTTTCAAAGCAACTGGGTAACATCGTAGAGGCCCGTTGTTGTTGATTTCGTCGAGACCTTCGAGGATGGAAGTGACTTAGAATTTCTCGACTTTGTAATCTTGCCGTCTAATCATCTGATCAGAAGCGAGCTCACTCCCCAATGTAATGCAAAGGCCTTCAGAGCAACCGCGCGATATTGTGACTAGCTGCTAATGTTGTTGTTAATTACCGTCGAAAGCTTCGAGGAGGGAGATGCGTTGCATTTTAACACGACGCTAGCAGAGGAAAAAGTGTAACAATGGAAAATTGAACACCTCGCGACGTACAAAGAGATGATGTACCGAGTGCTGATGCCCTCTGAATGCTGGTTTTGAAAACACCGGGTGCTATTACCCTTCGAGGCCACTGGCAAGCTTCGAAGCACCCGCGGACGGCAAATGCAGTTCGAAGGCTCATGCAGATGAAATGTTGTTATACAAAGTGAAGACAGGTTGTACCAAGCCCAGAAACCTGGGCAGAAGAGTAGTGATGATTGAATAGCTGCCCCTAGAGTGATAGTACTGGAGAAAAGTGAAGAGTAAGGCCACTACCATTTGTGCGGTACACATTTGCTCTGGCTGTCCCAAGTAGTCCCCGTCGTACGGGTCATGCCCATCTGCCGACTTAGAGAAGACCCAGCGGATGGCCGGGCTCATCGCCGCAATTTCCTGGACATGTTGTGAATGCAGCCAACCATGGCGTACAAGGTTTGGACTGTATGTGTACCTAGATATAGTGTGTGGTGTATGATGCGCGATGTGTAGTGTGTGTGGTGAGAATCAGAGAGAAAAAGTAGGAAGCAAGTCTAGAGTCATAATCAAATGCCACTGTAGCTGTCGCTTTCGCCGTCAAGTTTGGCGAAGTCATGGTCTACGAGCAAATCTTCTCTTATGTCTTCAACGGCTGAGTGAAGCATCAGATCGCCCGACCATGATCGTGTGCCGTTCTCGCTGTCACTTTCGGACGTGTTGCAGTCAAAGCCACCGTCTCTCATGTCGAGGTCTGGTGACACAGGAATGAAACCTTGTAGTAGTGCTTGATTCCCTCCGCCTCGCACTCGTTGCGCTTCTCCATGTGCTCGCGGCCCCAGCGGCGCTGCTGCTCGTCGTAAGCGGCCTGCATACGCTTGCCAAGGTCAATCTTTCTGAAATCACGTCTGAAATTAGGGCAGACTTTCAGAGTAGTCCAGAGCGTTACATATATATTTGTACTATATAGACTTGTGAACGCGAGATCTATTAGCATTGCCATCTATATCTGACTTTGGTACAGCATAAATTCACTCGCACCACATATGAACAGTTGGGAATGCATTTATACTGAAGGGTTTATCTTAGTGAACAAGTTCAATGACCTATTTGTGCTTGCGCAAACTCCACATGTTGTGTTGGCCATCAAGCAATTTGCCAACAATTGCTGATTATTTGCGCCTGGACCTTGCACGAGGTCGGCTCTACGTTCTGGTGCATGATCTCTACTACACTTTTCATCTATTCATCGGAATCATGTCTTCAATGACCCCAGCTACCTTTTCATGGCAAATCGGGAGAACGGAGCGTCATAGATGTAGATTTACACCACACAGCGGCACGGAGATGCGAGCCACGAGACAGGAGTTTGGTGTCGATGTCGTGGCTCGACACAAAATTGTCACAACCACATGGTTATCTAGCGTCAGTTCTGGGGTTCAAAGAGTCTCATCGAATATGGCACACCACAATTACAGACCTGGGTGGTGAAGGTGGGACATGTTCTGGACAGCGAGAAGGCTTTGTTCGTTTTTGTTGTTCCATCTATATAGCTGTTTTAGGGCCGCGCAGATGCGCCCAGCGGCCCAAATAGAGTACACGATTTTGTAGCAGCCGCGTGCCCCATCTCTCACGGCCGCCCCACGGCCGCCGCTTGAGTGGTTGGCCCGCCTCGCGGCTTCGCACACTAGGTTGCAGTTTTCATGCCTTCGCCCTCCTTCATTTGAGTGCCTCCGGTCACTAGTAGTAGCCGCAGCGTCCGTTCCCAGCGCCGCGTGCTCCCCCGTATCCATACATAGCCGCAAGCCCCTCGTAGTTGCGTGCCAGAGTGTGGCTGAGACAGCGAGAAGGTCTTCCGCAGCTTGGCCAATTTGGATTGCACGTTCGTGTTTCCTGTACCCGGAGCAGTAACATCAGGTTTACATCATAATTGTCTGCTAATGCTCCGAGCTGAGTCAGTCACAGTACGGACACAAATAGGGCCTTCGTGATCGGTGGTCCGAGTGGAACAGCTTGCAAGTTCAATTTGGTGCAGAGTTCTTGTCACTTCCGTGAACACCTCGTTGCGGAAGTAACGTCGGTATGAAATTGGGAGGACCTGTGCCTTGAAAGTACTCCGGTAGGTATCGTGCGCTCAATGTAGGCCTAGTTCTGCGCATAGATCCTGCATGGGGCTAGTACCGGCGACAATTAGCTGACATGATAAACCTGGAAGCTCCAACGATCAAGTTGACTTGCCTTGGTAGGGCTATGCACTCCTAGATACAGTACCGGTATGCAAGATTGTGATATCCGGATTACCGTGTGCCTCTCAGTCTAGCTGACCGCCCTGGATCTTCATTGACCTTCGCGTACTTAGTCTAGAAAATAAAAGTCATCGGAGTTGAATAGCAAACACAGGGTTGGCAATGAGATTTTGTGTTGAAACTTGGAAGAACGCATGCTCACTTGGGCAGATAACCTGATTTCTTTAAGATCATGACTCGACAACAGAAGAAGCTGAGCCGATGATGTCGACGATGCTCGGTTGTTGCCGTTGGCCCGTTGCGGGAAGGTTGCGGGCGGATTACATAACCGAGGCTGCAGTTAGCCGATCCCGGTCCCGTGGGTTACATCGGCGTCTTTTGCGGTGAAATAGTAGTTTTCGACAACTGGAGACGGGGGACGACATCCGACATCGTTATGTACAAAGTAGATGATGGGCCAGGGGGTTTGGGTTTGAAATCAGTTGTTCCCTTTTCGGTCTTTGCGACCCTGAAAATTCTCCCTCCAATTTCTTACCACCAGACTTAGCAGTCTGAAATACACTACCTCATTTGCTGCCTTTGCTTGACCTTGTTCAACTCGAATTCCTCCCGGCGGTCCATGCACACAGCTGGAGTGTCCTTGTCGGGAGCATCCGAAGCCACAGTTTGCACGCTTACGCGCTGAACCGGATCATAAGCACGCACTACGGATACATTGGACTCATACTCGACATTGAGCCTCCAAAGAAAGCTCTTGATCACTGCCGAATCCGCCTGGTTCTTGGTCTTTTGTCGCAGCTCAACACGGCCGGGAGTTTCCGTATCACTCTTTGGAACTTACCCAGGTACCCACGGGTCCTTGACAGATAGTCCTCTTGGCTCAAGCGGCGGACGACTCGCTTCTCTACCGAACAGCTCTGTGCGACCACAGCAATAATAGCACCTGCAATGGAGGGCACAGGCCAACAATTCCCACCGCCAACGCCCGGATCGGACCCCTCGAACCCCTCTAATCCCTCCAACCCGACCAGCCCGGTCGAGTCCTACGCCGAGAGCTTCACACCGACGCACGAGTCGCCCGTCCACATCGATGGCAGAACGCCCATGAATCCGGGCGGCCAGCCGCCGCCGCCGCATCAGCATCAGCGGCAGCAGCAGCAGCAGCAGCAGCAGCAGCAGCAGCAACAGCAGCAACACCCCCAGCAGCAACAGCCCGAACCACGACCACACTCCCACCCCGCCTACCCGGGCGCGTCCGTCTACACCCCGACCGAGCCGCCGTCCGAGCGCCTGAACCCGCGCAGCTGCGTGACCTGCCGCCGGCGTAAAGTCCGCTGCGATAAGCACATGCCGTGCTCTAACTGCCGCCGCGCCCAGATTCCATGCATCTTCCCCGCGCCCGGCCGCGCACCGCGCCGGCCCCGCCCAAAAGACCCCAACGCGCCGCCCAAGCAGCCCTCGAGCGAGCGCGAGATCGAGCTCATCAAGCGGCTCAGGAAGCTGGAGGGTATTGTGGAGGAGTTGAGTGGCCAGATTGAGGTGGATACCACCCGGGGAAACCACTCAAGTAGCGGGAACTCGCCAGAGGCTACCATCACCCCAGGAAATGATCCACAATCCCAGGCGATGGGCGCGGGTGGTGCGCGCCTGGACAGAGCAGACAGTGTTGCTGCGGGCAGCAGCCATAGTCAGGGCTCACCGGGCATGCAGCCGGGTGAGGGAAGGCCGTCACCGTACACCTACCATTCGGGATCGGGTGTTTTGCAGCGGCAGGACAGCATAAACAAGAAATTCGGCAGGCTAGTGGTCAACGACCATGGCAAAACAAGATACGTTAGTAGTGGGCTGTGGTCCAAGATTACAGACGAGGTGGGTGCAGCTTCGAGACGCGTCCAATGGTCGTCCATGCGCAGATGAGACTAACTGCTCTATAGCTCGACGAGCTTCGTAACGAGACGCACCGATTGACCGACGGGGAGTCCGACTTTTCTGATGCTGAAAGTATCATGACAACGGCCAACAACCGCAGTGGAGGCGATCATCACGCTTTTCTCCTGGGATACCGATCTGCCGACGTCGACCTAAGACCGCTCCATCCTCTTCCTTCGCAAATACCATATATGTGGCAGGTGTATAAAGAGAACGTGGATCCGATTGTCAAAGTTCTCCACGTTCCGACAGTCGAAAAGCTGGTCAATCAGACGCGCAAAGACTTGGACAATCTGACACCAGCCAACGAAGCCCTCATGTTTGCGATCTATTTTGCGGCCATAACATCCATGGATGCGAACGATGTAAGCTCGAGTATTTGCAAATTTGGTGAGCGAGTGCTGACATCTCTCTCCAGGTCCAGACCAACTTTGGAGTTGAGAGGCCGAAACTTGTCACACAGTACAGGTTCGCGCTCGAGCAAGCTCTCGCAAAGGCCGAATTCATCACCTCACCGGAACTCGTGGTGCTTCAGGCGTTCATCCTGTTTTTAGTGCTCGTTCGGCGTCACGACGATACCCGATTTTGCTGGACATTGACAGGCCTCGCTATCAGGATAGGCCAATCCATGGGACTCCATCGAGACGGGACTTTCCTGCCTGGACTGACGCCGCTGGAGATCGAGATGAGACGGCGACTTTTCTGGGCCTTGTGTATATTAGATCTCCGGTCAGCCGAGGACCAGGGCACCGAACTGACGATTGTTGAGCGGAGCTTCGACACCGAACTTCCCTTGAATATCAACGACTCGGACATTTCCGAAGAAACAAAGGAACTGCCCCCCTCACGACACGGCGCGTCGGACATGACCTTCTCCTTGATCCGTTACGAGATATGCGCGCAGGCCCGGACTTTGTATACCGTGTCCGGTGCAAGCTCTGCAGAATGTCCACGAGACGCAGCGATCAGCCTAGAAGAGCGAGAGAGCATGGTCAGGAATATTTACGAAGGCGTCGAGGAGAAGTACTTCAAAGATCAGCCAACGTCATGCGAGCCCATGCTCTGGACTGCTGCAAACATCGCGAGGGTCATCACGGCCAAAATGACACTCGTCATATACCAGCCCATGCTGTTTCCAGGGCCCAATGGCGAGGTGCTTTCCGAGGAAATACGCGAGCGCATCTTCACCGCCGCAACAGAAATCTTTGAGTACAACCACCAATTGAACTCGGACCCGCGATCAAGACCGTGGAAGTGGCTCTTCCAGACCTACACCCAGTGGCACGCAGTCGCCTACTCCCTCATGGAAATGTTTCATCGCGGCTGGGGTCCCAGCGTAGAGCGCGCCTGGGTAGCCCTAAACTCCATCTTCACACAGCCGCACCCAGACGACTTCAACCGCATCCTCGGCGACCAATCCGTGTGGCTGCCCCTGCGTAAGATCTACCTCAAAGCCAAGAAGCACCGCGAAGCCGAAATCGCCCGTCTCAAGGCCGACCCGGACGCCGCGCAGCAGCTCGAAATCGCAGAGCGTACCAAGGCGCCCGTCCCGCTGTCCTTCACCGCGCTGCCGGGCTCCGTCAAAAGCGCCATCGCCACCGAGCGCTGGCGGAAGATCGTCAACGCGCCGCCGCTGCCGCCGCAGTTCCAGAACCAAGCACCGCCCGACCCGGCCTTCCAAGAGGCGCAGCGCGCTGCGGCTATGCAGGACCGCGCGATGCCATCTGCGAACATGGACACCGGCCGTCATGCCGCTGACGGTCTCCCCGAAGTGATGGCCATGAACGCGGTCAGCAACACGATCACCTCGTCGCACTTCACCCCTGAGACCCTATGGCCGATGGCCTTTGCGCCCGAGTATCAGGACATCGCCCGCGGCGCGATGGGGCCTGGCGGCGTCGGCGCTTTCCCGTTCATGGGCCTCGGCAGCGGCGGGAACATGCCGCGACAGGACGCGACGCTTACGAATTTCGCACATAGCGGCGGCGGCGGCAGCAGCAGCCAACCCTCCCCACCGCCACCACCACGCGCAGCGGGAACTTCTGCCGACTCGCGCATGCAGCACGCGACGCCGCTGCTCGACGCGCTGAAAGTCGAGGGCAACGTGCCCGTGTGGATGTGGAACGACCCCGTGGGGTCGAATGTCTTCAGCCCTACGGTCCCGGGGAGCAGTGGGTCTGGGGGCGGCGGGTCGATGAGCGGGAGCACGCCGACGGTGTCGGCGCGGCAGTCGTTTCAGTTCCCGCTGGGGACGCCGGGGATGGTGGGCGCCGATGGGGTGCCGCCGGAGGATATGGATATGGATATGAACGAGGACTTTAACTGGGCAGATTGGGGCCAGAGTTTGATGGAGCAAGGTGGCAATACGGGGGGTGTTTGGAGCGCACATGGGATTTAGAGGGTGACATAGCTGGGTTTGATTCTTCTACTGTCTGATCGGCGGGGATGTTATTGTGCATGTTCCTGGGTATAGTATCATTCTTGCTTGGCCTACATGGCTGGGCACATGGCTGGGCATATGTGGTTGGAATGGAAACGGATCTGAACCTGTTCACTTCGTGTAGATAGTCTTGGCTGACCAACTTGGAGACTTCTGAGGGTGGGCAGCCGCGATGATGGATACCCTCATAAATTTGAAATACTCCTAGTCGAACGACTGCTTTGCTGATACCCAAACCACCGGCTCGCCCCTTGCCATCTTCGAATTGGGCGAAATATACTATAGGTGACCTCGGCGAGCTACTCAGGTAGACAGACGGTCAGTTGTTCCCTTCCCAATACTGCTACGGAGTATTCAACTACACATTACATTGCTTACAAACACCAGTCCATACTTCCTGGGAAATAGGGCTGGACTTTATGTACATATGTACATACCCGAGTATGTTGTGCAGAAGCATTCGGCAGCTGCCGAGTGATCCACAAAGCTTGTCCTTGTCCATGTCCCGTCCCGACGACATGCGGGGGAGGATTGACGACATTCGCTTGTCTTCTCGATCGGGACGCCGGCACGCGGCACGGACCGGCTTCGGAGATGTTTGGGTTTCCAAGACTTCACTGCCGTGTGCAACGATTCAAACCCGGACCTCGTTGCTGAATTCTGTTTCACTACCTCGTACTTGAGCCTGGCTGCCCCCGAGAATAACATTCAACTGCGGCGGCGAAAATCATACATCGAAACAAAATGTCACCCATCAAAGTCGCCGTCCTCGACGACTACCAAGGCTTCGCCGAGCCTCTCTTCGCGAAGCTCGACGCCAGCA
The DNA here is from genome assembly GCA_003671545.1 of Ophiognomonia clavigignenti-juglandacearum. NCBI lineage: Eukaryota > Fungi > Ascomycota > Sordariomycetes > Diaporthales > Gnomoniaceae > Ophiognomonia > Ophiognomonia clavigignenti-juglandacearum. The sequence continues at coordinate 19,995 of PYFS01004882.1, read as the reverse complement.
AATTCGACGTAACTATCTTTCGCGACACGTTGCTGCCGTACAACCATCCCGCCACGCCAAAGGAGGAGCAGGATAGACTCGTCGCGAGACTGGAACCCTTTGCTGTTATTTGTAAAGCTGCCTAATCTCTCCCCACAGCCTCACACACCCTACATATGTACAGGACAATACTAACACCCTCCCAAGGTACAATGCGCGAACGCACCCCCTTCCCCGCCCCGCTCACCGCCCGCCTCCCCAACCTCCGCCTCCTCCTCACCACGGGCACGCGCAACGCCGGCCTCGACCTCCCCGCGCTCCGCGGTGCCAACGTGCCCGTCGCGGGCACCAAGTCCTCGGGCGACTCAACGACGCAGCACTGCGTGGCCATGATCCTCGCGCTCGCGCGCGGCCTCGTGCCGGACGACACGTCGGTCAAGGCCGGCGGGTGGCAGACGGGCGTCGCGGTGCCGCTGAGCGGCCGCACGCTGGGCGTGCTGGGGCTGGGCCGGCTGGGCACGACGGTGGGGCGCATCATGAAGATCGCGTTCGGGATGCGGGTCATCGCGTGGAGCGAGAACTTGACGCAGGCGCGGGCCGACGAGCAGGCGTTGGGCGCGGGGCTGGAGAAGGGGGCCTTTGAGGTTGTGGGCAGGGAGGAGCTGTTTCGGGAGGCGGATGTGCTGAGCGTGCATGTTGTGCTATCCGACCGATCACGAGGGCTTGTTACGAAGCAAGATCTGGAGAGGATGAAGAAGGAGGCGATTTTCGTGAACACCTCCCGAGGCCCAATCGTCGTCGAGGAGGCGTTGCAGGCGGTGCTGGAGGCAGGGCGGATCCGCGCGGCGGGTATCGATGTGTTTGAGATCGAGCCGCTGCCGAAGGAGAGTAAGTGGCGGACGACGCGGTGGGGGAAGGAGGGAAGGAGTCAGGTGCTGTTGACGCCGCATACGGGGTATGCGGAAAAGGAGACGTTCACGACGTGGTATGAGCAGCAGGTGGCGAATATCGAGAGGTGGGAGAAGGGAGAGGAGTTGATGAACTTGATGAATTAGGTATGGTGCTTTCTATTCTCCTTCTGTGTACGTATACCGCTATATCGCACTCAACAAGTGGATTTTGGTCTGGCAAGTTTGTCCGACCGTCCAATATCAGCCAAGTGGCATCTGCGAGATTGGAGAGGTTGGGACTGAAACTTTTACAAACAGATTGGCATGCATGCTTTTCGGGTAATATGCAACTTAATGGATGTCTCTTCCGTCTCGTTTCTTTTGCTTCCTTTGTCTTATCGGCGGGTGCTAGTTTTCTATAGTTATGTTGCGTCCTTCCAAGGTTGTGGGAAGTTAGTTCATCTGCTTGGTAATATGTACTCCCTGGGCTTATGGCACAGGTACCTGACTGCTCATGGCCCCTAGGCTGGTATAGAATCTGACAGGACATCTTCAGAGAAGGTCATGGGAAGGAGAGGGCACTGCCAAAGATAGTGAGGGTCAATCTTTTCAGGAAGGTGCCATAATTCCCTTCAAGCGCAATCAATCGTGATAGGAGAAGGAGACAGAAGGTGCCTACCTAGGTACCCCACAGCTGAAAGGGAAGGAACGAGATCGTTGTAGGTCTCACGCCTCCATCTCCAACTCTGGAGGTCCATCGACTGCAAGACATCAACTCAACTCCAACACCTTCGATCCGAACTCTCCCTCCTTCACAACCTCCCATCCATTGTCCTTGTGATCACCGAGACCAGCCAGCACTAAAATCAAACAAGTAGTAAGTATAGATTACCTACACATGGCAATTCACCAGTCCAGCACCCATTCCCCAATACTTCACTAATCGCCTGCTGTCATCAGATGGGTGACAACGCCCCGGATCCCACTCGCCTCAACCAAGGACGCGTCATGTCCAACCCAACTCCCCAGCAGCGCCTTGCCGCTATGATGAAGGGCGTTGGTGCCGAGCAGCCCGCTGCTCGCAACACCCTAACCAACCGCCCTCTCGAGTTGCGTCTGGTCAACCATGGCGGCAACGGCGTCGACGCCCAGACCTCGAGCTCCCCCCCTAGAGCCTCCAACCCTCCTTACTCCTTTTCCCTGTCTAGCGTTCCACGCAGCCTCGCCCCTACCACTGCCGCTCACGTTACTATTCCTCAGGTTTTTGGTGCCTCGTCCAAGATGTACCCCACCGCGGGTGTCTACTCGGGCCAAGGCTACACTCAAGGAAACGCGGGCATGTACGCCTACGGCAACGGCGGTCCTGGCTTTCCCCAGGGCTACGCTGTTGGAGAAGCTATGATGGGACAGGGTGCCAACGCCAATGGCAATTTTGGCCCTCCTTCCCGTCATGCCCAGCTGGGTCAAGGTGCTGCCATTCAGACCTTCGGTCCACCCCAGGGCTCTGCCCAGTCATCTCAGGGCATTGTCGTCCAGCACGGCGTCATTCGAGGCGGCCCTCCGTCATCGAACCAGAGCGGAGTTGTGCAGAAGCTGTCCTACGAGTGTCAGGCTCGCAGGTTCAACCCTGAGGTGAGTGACACAGTCCATGATTCAGACTGGGAAGCGGTCTTGATGGTGTACTAACCACGGCGAGGTTCAAGTTCAAGGTCACCGTCCACGATAATAAGTCGTACACTTGCGACGTTGTCCTCAAGACCCGTCTGATCCAGGGCTCCAAGCGTTTCGAGAACGCTCAGGAGGCCAAGTTGCACACTGCTGCCAAGGCTCTGAAAGAGGTCAAGCTGTGGCCTCTGCCAGGCCCAGTCTCTTCATCCCTCGCCGACAAGCTCAAGCAGCCTCTGGCCGACAAGACCAACCAGCCCGCCCGTGACCATCAGGGTCCCAAGAACATCAAAGAGGAGGAGAGCAACAGAAATGCTCAGCCTATGGCCCCTCCCGGCCCTAGCACGGAGTCGGGCGTCGACATGACTGACCCCATCCAAGCCCGCGCCTTTGTCGAGGGCTACCGCATGGGTCAAGCTGCCGTTTCCCGTGGAAGCTCTACTGACGTGCAGGCCAATGACATCAAGCAGGTAGAGAAGCAGTCCGAGACCTCGCGTCGCTGCAAGGACCGTGGTGCTCGCTCTCGATCTCCCCGCCGCGACAAACGTTCGCGCGGTCGCCGCTCGCGCAGCCCTGCGCGCTACTTCGACGGCAGCCGTCACGATCCCAAGCTGCCTTCAAGCGACAAGTGGCGACCCACTCCGGTTGTGGGATATCGTAATGCCGACAAACCCAAGCAGGAGGAGAGCTACGGCCGGCTCAAGGAGGAGGACTACGCCGAGTGATTGACCAGCCTACTTGAAGACCTAGGGTTGCGTGGCACAGGTAGTGATGGTGCTGGGGTCCGGCAGTGCCTTAGTGGTGGTGGTGCCCCAGTGGCGCTACGATTCTTTACTTGCTTACACCCTGAATTTTTCTTTACGCGGAATTGGGTCTGTCAGGCTAAGAAGCCAGAGGTGGATACGACTCACGGGGACAATCTCATCGGGAAATGGAACGAAAGGAATTTCTTTTCGTAGATGGGCAGCAATCTGACAGCTCTTCCGTCTCATTACCCTTCGTCCGAGCACTTGATTTCACTATTCACGCTGATCCCTATGATGGATTCGCGCCGTACCCTGGCCCTCATGACTCATACTTTGCTTAATACAGGTGGATTGCACTAATTCAACCACTTCGTAGTGATACAGGAAACACCAGTGACGCCGCCAGCCCTCCAGGAGTCTTCGGTGGTATCAATCTGATACCAGATAGCCTACTTACATCACATTAGGACACATACCTGCTTACATTACTCTCTTACGGCAAGTGTCAGTAATCAGTTAGTAGGCTGGAAAGCCAATAGGATAAGGGACGCTGCCCGTCGCTGCAGCGGTGGTGGCTGCGGCGTGCCTCAATGGTGCGGACTTTCAACGCCCACCAACCAAGTTGAGAGACCTCCTGTGCTGCCGCGACACAGCCAAAGAGTCCGACCAAGGCACCGTAGCAGAGTGAGAGCACAGCAGCCGCGGTTGCCGTTTCATCTGCCTGTCTTTTGCTGTTTGTGCTATCCAACTTGACTGCATGGAATTTGCACTGCAGGCGGAGAGGTTCTGTCTGCACTCCTGGCTGGTGGAATTGATCTTGAGTATTCTTAAGGCACGTGCACACCTTGCGGAAGAGGTTCCAAAATAATAATCCCGATGCCTATGACAGATATCGCAGGTCTTGAAGTGTGCTACGGCAGATATTCCACAGCACGTGTCCCACAGCAGAGGTCCCACTTGAGCACACCTGGGCATGCACGGCGGATGACCGAATGCCCATAGCAGAAAATATTATGCCGCACAAATTCAGACTCGCTCGGCCAAACCGAGATTCTCCAAGCGGTCCCATCTATCCGGCGTGCATTCAAAACAGCTTCGCCCTTGCTTTGCTTCCCCGCCAGCTGGCAGAGGCAGTGGACGCTTCAGGGGCCATGTCAAATTACCTAAGCTGTCACGGCATGGTAAGTTCGAGACTGCCAGGTCTGAACGCTGTGCCCGTTGAGTAGCATATGACTATTGGACGTATCAGAGGTCCGAAGAGAGGTCTTTGCTTCAGTGTACTCAATGCAATGTATTCGCTGTCAAGACCCATAAGCATACTCTGGGTGCTGTCTTCATACTTGTACCCAGCCCTCGAGAACCGAACAAGATGTCCTCGCTGGCGCTCAATCAGTCGTTACCCTCTAGCAAAAAAAGCCTGCGCTTGTGTGTGAAGCTTCGAGCGGGCGCTGTTCGTTTGCTGCGCCCCTCACTGCCCCAAAACCCAATTGGCGAATGCAGGCTCAGGCCAGGATATCAGCCAGAGATCCTTTGCTCTCTTTTTCAGATCTTCCAAAACGTAGTGCATTTCCCGGGGCTGGATGCTCCTCTAATCCTGCTAGCAACCGAAAATATTCATCAACCCTCTACAATTGTCGATGGTTTGTCGAAACCCTTGACGGCGATGATTCAAGTCATGACTTCTGTCGGTGATATCTGGCCTGCTCAAAGCGAATCTCTGTGCGTAAGAGGAAAGCATCAAGGCGGACATCTTGCAGTCTTCCGGCCTGGGGGGATAAAGCAAGCCCAAAAGATGCTCATTGTGGGAGATGCCCAGTACTCGGCCGTGTGGGTCGGTTCCATACGTGTACTCCTTGATCTGGAGAAAGACCGTAGTCGCAAGACGGAGGAGATGAGTGACCATGTGAAGCCGTATGCTCGCTATGGCATCTACTTCGTATAATGAGATGGTAAGTAAATCAGTTGATTATCGATGGGTTGAACACTTACCAATATAGAGGTCAGGCAGGCACTCCAGCTCTTCTTCAAGGGTATTGGTGTACGATCCGTATTTTAAAACGACCTTGTCATTCTCAATCACGCAGTGCCAGGCGTAGAATAAGAGCCGAAAGCAGACGATGTTTGAACCAATGCACCACCCAAATTGTATGAGAGCTCGTTCCGTTTGGGGTGTTGGGTCTCCGTCTTCGACGTGAGGTACGTCTCCGCATCCTGGTGTTTCCCTATCAATTTGGATTAGAGGGCCGTATTCTGGCATGCCCATATCCCAAATGAGCTTGTATTTGTGAATCTCGTTTAGGGACCAACCCATGCGATTTCGCTGGAGATTTATGTGCGGCCCATCACCCCCAGTCCATTGGCGTGCGTAGGGACGCAGGTGGTCCGTAAGGAAGTATTTATCAGCCAATAAGATGGCTTTTGTCATCTGGCTATCCTCCAGAGTATCCGGAAGGTCTCCCACTCTTGCATGCACGATGTGGAGCAGCAGGGTGAAGATCTCTGGGTCATCTTCCTGGAGTGAAACGGTCCATTTGGTATCAGCGCTGCGCTTGGCTTCTTTGAATGGCCCATAGAGGAGTGTTTCGAAGTATTGCGAGGCGCGGGCCAGGGTGTGGGAGCAGACGAGGAAGCCCCGGCTTGGGGTATCCTCATCCTTGGTAACGACAAGGGTGAGGTCGCCTCGACTGTCTATTGTGGTGATTGGGAGGAAGACCGGCACAGTGATTGAGGATCTGGCCACCGCTGGCGAAGTTGGGGAGGTATCGACCATCTTTAGGGCAGTGGCTGAGGAACTGGTCATCTTGGGTTTTGATTGAGGAATGAATATTGAATGAATGACCAAATTAGTGATCAGTGAAGCTGTGAATAAGAGGAAACACTCTGATTTGGTTGCAATCGAGACTGTCAGGAAGCAAAGCAAAAAACTATGATCAGGTCTCGGAAGGCGCAAGGGGACTGACTAGGAACAACAGTAGATTGAACTGCAAAACTGGAAGTCGTCTGAGCCATTGGCCACATGCTCTTTCCGTCTCCCCCATGTGATATCCCTCTCCTGGTCCCTCCGAATGATTCAGGCGATTGACTCTGGGTGTTTGATTATGGGTGCTTCACTTTGGGCAGTTGATTTGGATGCTTAGAGCTGGGTTGTGGCCTCTGGGACATGAACTTTGGGTGCTTGACTCTGGGTACTTGAGCTTGTGAAGTTGACTTTAGGGGTTTGTCTGACATGATCATCTTTGGGTGGTAAAGGCTTTGCTGTGTGACAGGCTTGGGTAGATGTTTGTTCGGTGTTGTTTCCTTGAATCTATTGTGCAGACCGACACCTAGATGAGCTTGTCCTGGCGCTCTCATGACCACATTGAGGGGGATCACTTATCACTGCAAAATATGCAAAGTCACCACAAGTTTCCTAGGTATTGCTGGTAAGAGTCCATCTCTTTTCCCATAAACACCACTTTGTTCAAAGCCGACTCGGCATTCTCGACCCGCCATCCAACCTAATCACACACCCATTCAAGTACACATTCTCCACACAAGCCCTCACCACACCTGCGAACTCCTCCCCCGTCCCACCCCTCTTCGGGAACTCCATGCTCTTCGTCAAACTCGCGCGCACCTTGTCGCTCATCTGCGCCGTCATGGGCGTCTCGAACGTGCCCGGCGCAATCGTGATGACGCGGATGCCGAACCGCGACAGGTCGCGCGTCATCGGCAGCGTCATAGCCGCCACGGCGCCCTTGGTCGCCGCGTACACGACCTGGCCCATCTGGCCGTCGAAGGCGGCGGCCGAGGCGACCATGATGATCACGCCGTGTTCGGCGTCGTTGGAGGGCGTGGTGAAGGGGGTGGATTGCGCGAGGTGTGGGAGGAATTGCCGGATGAGGTCGAGCGTGCCGCGGAGGTTGATGTTGGTGACGATGTCGATGGACTGGAGGGCCAGGGGGCGCTTTTTGCCGTCGAGGATCTGCGAGCTTGTCAGATCTTGTGATCGCACGTCATCGCATACCTACGGTCCGGGGCGAGACAGTAGGTGGGGAGGGTAAGTCGTACCAGTCCCGGAATGCCAACACCTGCTGCTGGTATTATGCCACCCAAAGACGCCTTCGTCTTCTCAACCCATGCCATTGTGCCCTTCACAGCGGCCTCGATAGTATCCGAGTCGGTCACATCGACCTGAAAGAACTTGGCCCGCGACTCTCCGCCCAGTTGCTTCACCAGTTCGGCACCGTTCTCCTCGTTGAGGTCGAGGATGGCGATGTTGCCTCCATGCTGGGCAAGCTCCAAGGCTGTTGCGCGGCCGAGGCCGGAGGCACTGCGAGGTGTTAGCCATGATACTTAAACTATTTCTTGAATGTTATTGTAAAGGCTAGTATGTGCTGCCACAAGCATGTGATCGTAATCCTGTGAAGCAATTCAAGCAACTGATGATAATGAGTGAAGATGTACTTACCCACCACTGATCACAAATGTACGGCCTGAAATCTTCATCCTGAAATCTGTGAGAGATGAACTTCTACAACTGACGAGAGAAAGTAAGTCATCTTATTATCACGAAAGAACCGTAGTCCAAGATTCTTGAAGGTGAGGTTGAGCTGCTGACACATCCAAGCCGAGGTTGAAAACGGCCCGCGGTCACGGCCCCTGTCGATGTCCAGTCTGGATGTCTAGCCTGGGGCTCCCTGTCACTGCCGCTTATCTGCTGCTAATTGCGGGTATGATACGCCGATAAGCACCCGTTAGCGAACCGTCAGTTAGTGGATCTGAAACGGGGTGGGCTGCTTCTAGAGGCCGCTGTCACACACCATCGGTTGGAGGAACGGTCACGCAACGGAAGCCACTGTGCATCAAGTGGGATCATCCATCTGATAACGCATCACTGCAGCGTCGTGCGCCTGCCAGGTTTAATTCTCCTCGTGTGACATTATTTTGTTTGAGATACGCAATAATTCATCACTGTCTTTTCCCTGTTCCGCCTTGAAGTTTCCCATGCCACTGTCTCTGTTCGAACTCTAGATCCCGACTATACGAACCACATTCCACGCGCTTTCCATCCACACCATACCATACCGTACCACCCACCTCCTAACCCCACCAGACGACCGAATCGCCCGCAAAGAGATGACGCGACCACGTCGCTCCTCCGCCGCGAGTGAGGAGAGCAACGTGACGGCTCGTGACCAGGAGCTGGGCAGCATGTACGACTACCTGGCCAAGATCATATTACTCGGGCCCAGCGGAACGGGCAAGTCATGCTTGCTGCATCGCTTCGTTAAGAGCGAGTGGAGGGTGCTGTCGTCACAGACGATCGGCGTCGAGTTCGCTACCAAGATCATCAAAGTTGGTACCGGCGCGCGGCGGAAACGGATCAAGCTCCAGGTCAGTCCGGGACCCTTCTGCTTTCTCACAAACAAGGGAACAAGGCGCTGCGGGCGTGCGGGAAGGCCTCTATATGTGCAATGGGCTGACAATGTCGTCGTTCTGGTCACCAGCTCTGGGACACAGCAGGCACCGAACGCTTCCGCTCCGTCTCACGCTCCTACTACCGCGGCGCTGCCGGCGCCATCCTCATCTACGACCTGACGTCCTCCTCCTCCTTCAACAACCTCCAGCCCTTCCTTAACGACGCGCGCGCGCTCGCCTCCCCCAACCTCACCGTCGTCCTCGCCGGCAACAAGCTCGACCTGGCCGACGCGCACTTGATCGACACGAGTATGCCGACGCCGACGCCGAGCAGCTACGGGTCCGTGTCGACCATCACCATGGCGGCGCCGCAACATGGTGGTGGCGGGGGATACAGCATGGGCAGCGTGAGCAGCACCACGAGCCGCAGCACGGTGACGACGCCGACGGCTGCAGACCATTATCATTATGGCGGTGGTGGCGGTGGGGGCAGCTCGCAGCGCGCGACGATTGCACCGGATGGGCGGGAGGTCACGGCCGGCGAAGCGAGTCGGTGGGCGTCGAGTGTGAATGTGCCAGTGACGATGGAGGTGAGCGCGTTCACTGGGGAGGGGGTGGATGAAGTGTTTGCGCGGCTGGCGAGGATGATCTTGACGAAGATCGAATTGGGCGAGATCGACCCGGACGATCCGATGAGTGGGATTCAGTACGGCGACTCGGGCGGCCTGTGGAATAGTGGCGCGAGCGACGGGGCGAGTATTAAGAGTACGCTCACCACGGACGACATGGGAGCGCGGAGACCAGGCGGCAGGAATCGGGGCAAGAGTCGTGGGCAGTGGGGTGTTGGGGGCATGCGCGAGTGGGAGGAGGTATTCACGTTGAGTAATAGGAGGAGTCGACGTGGGTGTTGTTAGAAGCGAGCCCGGCAGGGTTCGAAGAGGCTCGTCGCTCGCCTGGGACGGGAGATACGGCAGGCATTTCGCTCCGGCGGTGGCATGGCAGATCATGGCTTGCAACAATAGACGCGGATATGAGGCGTTTGGGCTTTGAGGAGGGGGCTGGTCTTTTCTTCCTGGATATTTATATGTACGGCGCAAGGCAAAAAGCTGGGCGTCTATGGTGGGATGGTCGGGGGCCTTGTTGCTACTGCGTCCGGTGCTTGCTGGGAGGCTTTCTAGAGAACAGAACGGAATGGCGTCTGGAGGTCTACACGATAATACTGATGGCGATCAACCCAGGGGCAGTCTCTGCTTCTCTCGGATCTGTGAGTCTTGACGGTTTTGTTCTTACTGCTGTGCCACCGCGTATCAGCTGTACTTGGCTCGCAGAACAGGACTGGACACAGGTAGATGATATGTATCGTCTATGGCTGAAGGAGAAAGCATAACTCACCTGTGCAATGCAGCTACAGACAGTATCAAGTATCTCACCGTTCAGCTTTTTGCTTGCGGCAAGGAAAACCCTCTAGTTCCGGGTCCCCGTGGGGGTCTCACACCGGCACGCCTACCGCTCCAACCCGAAGAGCACACCGGCCCGAAACTCCGGTTCACGAAGTTCGGCTACATTACTCCGTATTCAGCAGACACCAGTGGACATCTGTAATAACTCACATGCACATTCGGACATTGGAGAGACTCGTCGCCGACATGTCTTTACGTTGCAACGGAGTACGAAGCTTCAGAGCATTTTGCCTCGTCCTAACTCCCGAGGTCGGAACGCTCCTGCAACAGCAAGCCCTGACCTGTTCGGAAGAAGGAGAAGAGGACAAGGATTTGTCTCGGGACATCACCATGCGATGTCCCGGAATGGCAATCGTTTTCTCCAACGCACACCGACTTGCTTGCCAGCTCCGATCTTCTTATAATTCGGAGCAGTTATAAACCTGATCACTACCTTCACAGGCTGCACCCTCAACACTTTCCCATGAGAATGGTCAGAAGTCTCCTCTCCCAACCCCCGACATTCTCGTCTACTCAGGCTACACTGGAAACAACAACACCGTTCGACCCACAAATGCCACCTTCAACCCCTCACCTGGCCGGCGGAAACCCAAAACAACAGCCCATCGTCAGCAACCCCACAATGGCAACACGCAAGGTCATTCCCATCGACAAGAATTGGGAATTCAAGCAAGCAGATAGCGACTCGAAATTTCTTTCTGTGGCCCAGTTTCCTACCAATGTCCACCTGGATCTCATGCACCACAACCTCATCCCAGACCCGTACATCGGCAAAAATGAACTTGATGTGCAGTGGATCGGCGAGAAGGTCTGGATCTACCGCACGACCTTTGCATCTCCAAAGGTAGTCAACAAGAGCAGCAAGGCAGTGCTGGCCTTCGATGGCTTGGACACTTTCGCTACCGTCGAACTCAATGGCCACACTGTGCTGGAGTCGGACAACATGTTTACTCCGGAGCGGGTCGACGTGACGGATGCGCTGAAGGAGGGCGAGAACGAGCTGGTCATCACCTTCGACAGTGCGTATCTGCGAGGATGGAAGGAAGTCGAAAAGCATCCAAAGCACAAGTGGGGCTGCTGGAATGGGGATAGCTCTCGGTTGGCTGTGCGAAAGGCTCAGTATGAGTTTGGCTGGGATTGGGGTCCAGTGCTGAACACCTGCGGCCCATGGAGACCAGTCAATCTAGAGATCTTCGAGTCGCGACTGTCGGATTTGTACTTCGACACTGTTGTCGAGAAGGATCTTAAATCGGCCACCGTCGTAGCCCACGCTCGGGTTGAGGGTACAGCCAAGAAGGTGCGCTTCGATGTGTCGCTAGATGGTGACAGTGTGGCTTCCGAGACCGTCACTGGCGAAGCCGAGATTCAAGCACATTTCCACATCAGCAGCCCGTCTCTTTGGTATCCGGGACGATACGGAAAGCAGCCTCTGTACACCGTCAAAGCCACGCTACTCGCTGACGACGGTGGCGAGCTCGACGCCACGATCAAGAAAATTGGCCTTCGCCGCGCCGAGCTCATTCAGCGCGAGCTGGAAGGCCAGCCGGGCACCTCGTTCTTCTTTCAAGTCAACAATATCCCAATTTACTGCGGCGGTTCCGACTGGATCCCAGCAGACAATTTTCTCCCGCGCATCACCCGCCAGCGATACTACGACTGGGTGAAACTGGTAGCGGATGGCAACCAGCTCATGATCCGCGTCTGGGGCGGCGGCATATACGAAGATCAGGCCTTCTACGACGCCTGTGACGAGTATGGAATCCTTGTTTGGCAGGACTTCATGTTTGGCTGTGGCAATTATCCAGCCTACCCGGAGATGCTCAAGTCCATCAAGCGGGAGGCTGAGGAGAATGTGAAGCTTCTCCGCCACCACCCGAGCATTATCATCTGGGCGGGCAACAATGAGGATTACCAATATCAGGAGAGCGCGGGTCTGACGTACGACTACGAGAACAAGGACGCTGAGTCTTGGCTTCAGACGGACTTTCCTGCTCGGTATATATACGAGAAGGTGCTTGCTGACGTCTGTGCGGAACTGATCCCTGAGACGTACTATCACTTTGGTAGTCCTTGGGGTGCTGGTCGACCGACCAATGATCCTACTGTCGGGTATGTGCTCCCTTTCGCTGTCTCTAGTACAATGTCGTCGCCAGTCAGCGTGATTCACTAATTCCTCCACAGAGATCTGCACCAGTGGAATGTCTGGCACGGCACCCAAGAGAAATACCAAGACTTCGACAAGCTTGTCGGCCGCTTCGTCTCAGAATTCGGCATGGAAGCCTTCCCCTCCGTCAAGACGATCGACGCCTACTTGCCTCAAGGCAAAGCCGACCCAGACCGCTACCCCCAAAGCTCGACCGTCGATTTCCACAACAAAGCCGCAGGCCACGAGCGCCGCATCGCGCTCTACCTCGTCGAGAACTTCCGCTACGCGCCCGACCCGCTCGAGCAATTCGTCTACAGCACCCAGCTCATGCAAGGCGAGTGCCTCGCCTCCGCCTACCGTCTGTGGAAGCGCCAGTGGAAGGGCCCCGGCCGCGAGTACAACGGCGGCGCGCTGGTCTGGCAGATCAACGACTGCTGGCCCGTCACGAGCTGGAGCATCGTCGATTACTACCTGCGGCCCAAGCACGCCTACTTCACCGTGAAACGCGAGATGGCGCCGCTGAGCATCGGCATGACGCGCCACGAGCACCGCCACGCCCGCGACAAGTACACGCGCGTCGACGTCGACGTGAGGAACGTCCTCGAGGTGTGGGGGTCCAACCTCACCCTCGCCGACGTCACTGTCGACTGCGTCCTCGCCGCTTTTGACGTCGAGACCGGCAAGGAGACGTACCGCGAGACCGTCAAAACCGGCTTCCTCCTCCCCGAGAACCGCTCTACCGAGATCATCGCCCTCGACGTTCCCGGCACTAGTCCCTCCTGTCTCGCCGCCCGCACCGTTGTCGCTGCGTACATCACCGACCCCGCTAACGGAGGGCAGCTTCTCGCGCGCTATGTCAACTGGCCCGAGCCGTTGAAATACCTGCACCTGCAGAAGCCCAAGCACCTCAAAGCGGTGCTCAATGCCGCAGGCACAGCGGTGGAGGTCACCGCCGAGGTGCCGATCAAGGGGCTCGCGGTGGAGTGTGAGGATGATGATGAGGTGCGGTTCGAGGATAACTTGGTGGACATCGTGCCCGGTGAGGTGGTTAGTATCGGGGTGAAGGGCGCGACGAGGAAGACGGTCTTCACGACGCGGTACTTGGGTATGATTTAGGTTTTGGTGAGTTACGTGCAAGCTTGCTTGTGTGGTTGGCGTCTTGGTCTTCTTGGCGATGAGGGAGTGGGCTACTGGACTATCATCTCTACACTGACTGGGGTTTCGTGTTTCGACACCAGAACAGGCATGTTTACGATGGTGGTTCACGAAGCACGCACGCGTGTGAGGCAAAACTGGTGTCCAATCGCAGAGTCTAGTTGGTAGGTGATACGGGATGAGAGAGTTGGTTCTAACAGGTTATTACTCAATACTCAATTACCGCTGTCCTTTGGCGCATTCGGTGTCCAAAAATTAGTTGGTTCTCTTGAAGCAGGTCTTCGCACAGTCAAGGCCGATTCGGATCTCTTTCGCATTTCTATCACCGCTGGGCAGGCTGCTGCCGAAAGAAATAGCGCTTTGAAGTTTACAACAGACAACTTTAGAGTTCACGACGAGTCGCTGTGTCTGCTTCGCTCCAGCAGTGACCATACTGTCCAGGCTGGAGCTCCCTGGCCTCGGCTTCCTGCAGCGGGCTGACGTGAGGTCGGCCAGTACAACCACGACGACAACGGACCCAAGGACTGTATCCAACCACCCCGATCCGTACCTGGTGTGTAATCTAAGTTCGCAGAAATTGGCGGAGATACGGTGCTATCCTCGGGACTACACCGACTGCGAGAATGACTTCCCGAGGACAGTGAGGCACTCGTGCTTGGCGACCAGCTCTTGATGGGATTTTCGCTAGAGCTCCGTTCCTTCGATAGAGCTAAGCTTGAAATATCCGACGCTCCATCCATCGTGAGAATGTCTGCAGCAACGGGGCTTGGATCCGGCAAGCGAGCCAGAATGGGAGGTGAATCCGAACCAGAGCTTGCCGGGCGGTGGAGGCTTGAACAGGAGCCTATGCTGTGTGTCGTTGGAGCCTTCAGCGTCCTTCCGCTGAGGGTTGATGTTTCATCCGCTGTGCGATTATCAACAGCAGTTGAAGGGACCGACAAGGGCGCCGTATTAGGCCCATCTCGCGAGGCATCCAAGAGCGCATTCGCCTCACAATCGGGGGACTTTGACGACGCGGACGGTCCCTCAGAAGTCCTACTTGATGAACCGCCTAATGGTAACCTCGAATATGATTGCCGTTTGGCCTCATCCACTTCCCCTGCTTGGTCTGGTTCCTTGCTATCATCTGACGCAGCGACACGCGACTCCAACTCAAGGCCCCCGTCGGCGTCGGAACGCCGAGAATCCTGTGGCAGAGCAGGACACTTCAATATACACGCTGGCAAGCCAGAGATGAAGCCTATGACACAAGCGGCACCCCATACCCAGCGCAGCGCTACGACGATCAGGCCAATAACTTCGCTGTCGTGCGGCAAGTCTTTGATGATACGCATGAGGCCCTGTGGTGTGATGGCGACATTTTTCTGGTCGGCTTCCACCGAGTATTCGAACTTGTTGGTGAATATGGCGAGACCTATCGAGATGCCAATGCACTGCCCCGCGGTGTAAAGCTGTGTCCGCATCGCGATGGCGTGGCTGTGCCACTGTCTGTCGGTGGACGCGAGGATGGTGTTGATCATGGCCGGCAAATAGATGCCGCACCCCATCGCTGCAAGCATGGTGATAACGATCAGAGGTCCGACAGGCCCCTTTTCCGTCAAGAAGTACATCAAGCCCAGACCGAGCTCAGCGAAGGCCGTACCTGCGATGGTGGCCCACTTGATATGCCCCCAGACTCTGATAGCAACGCCGGTCAAGGCTGCACAAATGGTGTACGGCAGGGTCACGGCGAGCAGCATGACTCCGATCTCCATAGTCGGCAAATGTCGCACACCCTCCCAGAAGAGCACCAGGTTGTAGAAGATCATGCTCAGCAGCATTCCGCTGACAAGACTTCCGAAGAAGGCTACGTTGGTCACAGGCTTGGTGAAAACCTCTCTTGGGAATGCCGGGTTCTCTGCAAGACATCGCTGGTGGTAGATGAGCACCGATAAGCTGAGGCCGCCTACGACGAGACAGGTGATGACTATTGCCGAATTCCAGGGCTGGACGGTGCCGCCAATGTTGATTGGTATGAGGATGGTGATGGAGGATAGGAAGAATAGGCCCATGCCGACCCAGTCGCAGCGTCGAAGCTCCTCGAGGGGTCTGGTCATTCGATTCCGCCAGTTCGGAAGGAGGCAGACTAGCGCGGCGAGGAGAGTACCAGCGGCTACAATCTCCAGCACAAAGACCGAGCGCTGGGAACTTTGTCAGCTAAAGTTTCAAGGAACTTCACGTCTCTCAGTTGTGCAAAACCGCGAGACAGGCCCTTTGACTCACCCAGGAATACTTCCTGAACAAAAGAGCCGCAAATAATGGTCCGCAGATATTTCCTAACGCTCCGCACGCCTGCGACACGGCAGTCCACGCAGCCCTCTGTCGAGGCTGCATGATGTCGACAATGACAATGGCTGACATGGTGAACATGCCTGCAGCACCGACACCTTGGAGGACTCGAGCTCCGATCAGCTGCTCGGGCGTCTTGCTCGTGGTCGCCATGATGGCGCCAACGGTGTAGAGGGAGACTCCGGATATGTATGCGTATTTGCGGCCCACAGCATGCGACACGTGGGAGAAGACTAGCTGGAAGACGGTCTGAGCGAGGAAGTAACCGGTGGCGACGGTGAATACGAGGACTTGGTCGGCTTTGAGGTCTTTTGCGATATTCTGGGAAAAAGTTCTTGGTCAGCCTTTTGTCTCCTTTCTCCTCTTTGAATGGTTCAAAGTAACATCAGAGCGCCGGACTATGCAGTACCGGAAGCGCCACTGCAACAGATGCCATGTCAAGGTTGAGCAGGAATTGCAGCAGACACGAGCAGGCGAAGATCGACCATTTCCGCCATATTGTCAGGCTCGACAAATTTTCCCCTTGTACCGTTGCACTCTTTTCGTCGTTGCGGCGCGGTGCTATTTGGACGTCGGCAGGGCTGTTGGTGGGTAGATTCATGTCGCTAGCAGCTGAAGTCGACCATCCATCCTCCTGACGCGACTGACGAGTAGATGTCGACCTTTGTGGGAGGATCTCATGGTGAACGTCGTCAACACCCTGGGCCTCAGCCTCAGGCAGCTTTCGACGTTCATTCATTGGGGACAGGTATCGCGTATTGGCATCGGACTAGGTATAACCGATAAGAAAAGGGCATCAGATTGGAGGTTAGGAGATGAAAGGATGATTCTCGAACGAATGTGTGTTTTGGCGGTTTAGTTCTCTGGTGCGGCGTAGGTCATCTGAGCAACATTCTTGTCCCTATGCAAGCTGAAGCCAATCTCCAACCAAGCCTGATACTACTTAGCACTAACACTGGTGCATTCAACAGATGTTTTGGAAGGAGCTAGTTCTTGCTCGCTATGACACACGAAGCTGCGGTCATGTTGTTTTTAGGGCCCTGCGTGTAACGATCCATCGTTGGTTCCCACTACTGTCAGGAATGCACCGGCGTGGACGGGAAGCCGTCTTAGCTTCGGGACATTTTCACCTTGAAGGCTGCCAAAACATAATCATGACCAGCTAGCTTCCATGGGTTGGAGGCTAGACCAGGTCCTCGCTGCCTGTTGTTGCTCCTCGTCCCCAACAAGGTGAAGGTGCAAAGGTATCCGGCGCTGTCTTAAGGAAGTAGCTTCCCATCTTTTTGGGAGCCGATGCCAAGCTCCTTCTTTGGGGCTTCACCCTTCCTCAGAGCCTCAGGTACAGTATCTGCATTGCTGTCAAAAAGCTCGTCAACATCATCATTCCTGGATCACCATCAATTATCAACGGCCTTACCGGAGATATACTTAGGAGCCTTGCAAGTAAACTCATCTCATCTACCATCGCATTTGGAATTCAGTGACGGGGCTAATGCTTTCCTTAGGCGAAGAGCACTATCTTGACCAGGGATCGTGACAGTGGACCTCTGCACACTCGCCGCCACACCACCGGCCAGCCTCTCATCATGTCGAATCAGTCCAATCCGTCTTACAGCAACGAGTGCATCACTGGCTCAGCGTTGGCCATCATTGCTGAGAATGCCGTCTCACTGCAGGTTGCAACCTTGTGTGGAGTCCTGTGGGCGTTTCTCTGGCTCGGATTCGACCTTCTGGAGCCAGATTGGTACCAGAAAGTGAGCTCAGACAGAACGAACAGAAACCATGTCGTTGGTCTTGTTCTGGGCCTGGCATTCAAGCTCGTCACCATTCCCAGCTGCGCCCTTGCCGCATACATGACGCCTCCGAAGAATGATGTCGCCGGCGCCCTTGCCCCCATGAACGTCTACCAACAAGTCTGCTGGGGCTCACGAGGCTCCACCGTCATCTTTGAGCTCTACCACTTTTCAGCAAACATGGAGCTTGTGATGCACCACGGCCTGATCATTGTGACCATGGCATTTTTGGCCTTTTTCAACGGCCCACACAGGATACTCGACCTGTCTCTTGGCGCTCTTGTGTCCGAGTTCCCCAGCATGACGTACTCCTTCATCACCAGACTGGGTTGGGCGGGTCAAAACCCGAACCTGGAGTGGGCACTCTTGGTGGCCGGTGCGGTGCTTACTTTGGCCATCCGCGTACCCAGTGTGTTTCTGGCCATGGCGACGATTCCGGAGTCTGGAATGCGCGGTGGGCCCGGCAGTGTCGTCTTCCTCGCCTTGCTGATCTACCTGGTGTACAACCTCAACATTACCTTGCGCCGCTTGAGAAAGGCCAATGTCTTCAAGAGCTGGGAGATGCCGGATAGAAGCTGGGACTTTGGCATTAGGACGGCCGAAGACAACATGATCTGTTCGACCGCCTTTTTCGGCGGCCTCACGATGCTCAGTCTTCAGCTCCTGATGCTGGCGTTTTACAGTACTTTTGACTCCGCAACTACGGGCAAGCTTATCCTCGCCAGCGTCGGGTCCTTTCCCTTGTTTTTCTTCTTTTTCGCGCTAGGAGCAGAGTGTGGATACTTCGAACCCTTTGTCAAAGCTATCATGTCTTGCCTGGCATCATTTCAGTGGCTGGACTTGGGCACATTTACCAGATGGTCTGTGTCCGGCTGGATCGTGTACATTGCGGTTCTGGTCTTGCTCGGGGAGACTCCCAATGCGCACAACAAGGACGTTGACCCCCGAGACGTGGTAGCCAGCAGACCACTCTTCTGTGACTTCGTTCAAACGTGGGAATTTTGGGTATGGGCCACAATGGCACTGCTTGGTCCTATGAGATTTGTGCAGAGTACCGTTAATATGCATGGAACCTATCAAGAACGGATAGAGAGTCAGCGGCGACAGGAAGAGTCTCGGAAGCAGGATCAGAAGGCTCTGGAGGCCGCTCCCACACCGGCAGAGAAGCATGTTCAACGCATTAAGGAAGAGGATGAAGATGATTGGACACCGGATGCTCAGATGCATGACGAATGCAAGAGCGTTTTGGCATGATGGCTACGGAGACGTAGATTGGGTTGAATAGAACAGTATTGGTTCAGCAGTCCTAGAGTCGCGTGGGACGCAATTACCGTAGGATTGGCGCTGAAGAGAAGTACAGAGTACAGTAGTCGACAACTTGCATCTGCTGTTTTCACAACCTACGCTACAATCCCGCCGTGTCTATTCTTCATCATGCTGTCCTCGAGGTGTTTCTCACTTCCGTGAGATCCGTACCTCACCACTGTAGCGTCTATTACCAGGGAGCTATCTATCCCGAACTGCATGTGCCCCACCCCCACCGCCACCCACACCCCTGGCAGTCATCCCTATCGACG
This sequence comes from Ophiognomonia clavigignenti-juglandacearum, assembly GCA_003671545.1. Classification (NCBI taxonomy): domain Eukaryota; kingdom Fungi; phylum Ascomycota; class Sordariomycetes; order Diaporthales; family Gnomoniaceae; genus Ophiognomonia; species Ophiognomonia clavigignenti-juglandacearum. The sequence goes on along the minus strand of PYFS01004882.1, from coordinate 856 downwards.
CAACTATCGACGCGAAAGTCGCTCATGTAGTCCGTGCCGCGAAATTTGTGTCCGTCCACATCCGAAGGGACCACTTTTGGAGATTCCTCGGCAGCATCGTAAACATGCCCGGCAGCATAGATTTTGTGCGCGCCTCGGTAGCGCCATCGCCTCGAGTCGACAGGGTCGTCTTTGCGGCCGGGCTCGATGCAGTAGTCGAATAGCCAGCCTCCGGAAAAGGACGCTTTGGGGTCTGGGAGCGACTTCAGTAGCCGTGAGACGGGCTCGATGTCGGTAAGAGTGAGGCCATACAGGGTTTTGATTGCAAGACGGTATAGATTAGGCTGTGGCTCATGGTGCCAGTGTGCCTATATTTCTACATCCTTCCCTGATTTGAGGAACTTACGTATTGCCCTCCCCACGTATTCGTTATGGCCGTGCGTGGAGTGGGTGAGGCATTAGGCCAGAAATGGACACCTCCAGCCACGTCATCACTATAACGGCTCAATAAGTAATCCATAACCCACCGTGGGACGTCACCGGGTCGGTGCATGTGGGAAAACCTGGGGGGGGGGGGTGTAAGACCCAAGCCTCGCAACGGAAATTACAATCTGTCAGTGACATCTCGGCAGACTCCCTAAACAGGGTCAGGTTGGGGTCCCATCCGACGTAGTCGCCGCAATTGTTACTAAAGCAGGTGACACTCCAGCCGTCACGGCTTCCGAGCTTGGGCTCGAGAGACTCGCAGAAAGCCTGGTTCTCCGTCCACAGCTCGTTCAACAACAACAAAAAAAAAAAAAAAAAAAAAAAAAAAAAAAAAAAAAAAAAAAAAACAAACACCAAACCCACAAACCCCCACAGCCAAAAAAAACACCCA